>QOCX01001428.1:0-24081 GCA_005959815.1 Sarcophaga bullata | reverse complement strand
AAAAATATGCTATGTACGAGGGTCGTCTGGGTGAAAGTGGTTCAGAGTTCTTATATGTAACTTCTCTGGCTAACTAAATGTGTGGAAAATACTGTAACTATTGTTCTCAGACAACCCTCGTATTGACTTAAATGTTTTTTCTACATGTTTTTTGGTTTCTTTGGTAAAAATTATTCTTTATATGAAAAAATATGCTATCTACGAGGGTCGTCTGTTCAGAGTTCTTATATGTAACTTCTCTGACCGATCCAGTATGTGGGAAATAGTATTACTACTTTTCTCAGACAACCCTCGTGTTGACTTACATTTTTTTCAACATTATTTTTCTACTACCCTCACGCCCATTTAGTTGGAGGAGTGCAGCATAAAAACTACAAAAAAAAAACTACAAAAAAATAAAAATCCATTTGACAAATTTCTACACATGCAAAGTCATATACACACATACATATATACCATTCCATACATACATATATCACCCATATATTCTCACATATAAATAGATCAACATCAAAGCTTTTTGATTAATGTTTGCTGGTAACTGTTGTTGGCATTCAAAGTTGATTGCTTATGTCCAGACAAGCATTCCTTACTTTTGTGGTGTTCTTCTCCCCCCACTCTTCTCTCTTTCTCTCTCTCTACTTCTTCTCTCGTCTCTCTGACTATTTCTTTGTTGTCTTTGACTAGAAGAGCTTTAAAATGGACAAACAAATGTTTTTCTAGATTTTGTCTCTAATGGCCTCATATGAGTGAGTACGACAACATATCCATCTTAGACTCTTGCAGATAAGTCTTGTTGCCATTTTGTGTCGCAGACAGACAGGACAAAACTATGTCACATGGTACGCTATAACAGCCATAAACAAAATTCATTCTTTCTCGCTCTCTCTCTCTCTCTCTCTCCTCTCTCTCTCCTTCTCTTTCTCTATCTAGAATGGTTTGTAAGAGGAAATAATGAAAAATTAATGAATTTTGTATAAATTGAAGAGAGTTTTTTCCTCTATTTTTTTCTGTTGTTGTCTTTTGCAAAGGTTTTTTTTTGTTGGATTTGACTTGGTTTGATTATGCAGGGTAGCAAGTTTATGTTGCTGGGATTTTATTTTTTTTTTTTTTTTGGTTTTTAAGTTTTTTTTTTTTAGGTTGATGTTATAAACTTGGCTTTAATTCAATGCATAAAGGAAATCATTTGTTAGTACTGCTGCATAAATTATAAGACATAACTGACAACTGCATACGAATCAAAATAAAATAATTTAAAACACAAATAATAAAACAAAACATAAACAGGGTGAGTCAGAATAGGCCATAAATTGTAACTATTTTCACATTTCCTTTAATACTCTGGCAATAATTTTTTTACCGATTTCATCATACTGCCAGTATACAGAATTAAAGGACATTCAACCAAATCTGTCTACTTGTTTACAGTTGATTCGAAACGGGCTAATTATTGACTGGCATATCTTACTTGACTACACAGTTATGGAGGTCGCGATTATATTTTACATAACCAAAGAAGTCTTAAGTACATGCCATACTCTAAGGCAGTCTTAATATCTAGAATGACTTCCGATCACTGACAGTCGTCTTGGGAAGCTATATTTGTGAAATAGACATTCATTCAGTATGTTTAACCAAATTACCGCACACGACAACAGACAATAACATGCGTTTGTTGAATGGGCTCTGGACTAGATGGCAACTGACCCTGATTTTCATCTCATGTTCAGCTCTAATTGTAGCTGGAAATTTTGAACGATGTCAGAGCAATTCATTCCAAAACAAAATCTGGAAAACACTTTCCAGATCGATGATAACGAACTTCTTTTTTCATAAATTGGATGCGTCTCGTGACGCATTGGATACTCTTCACAAGCGCTGGAGGCCATCATCAATCGTTAATAAAATTTCCACTGTCTCTTATAGACGTCTGTTTCACTTCCTATTGATGAGAATAACTTTCGATTTTCAAACTAACAAAGGTAAATGGAACCAATATTTTACCACCATAGAGGTCTCGTCTGCCTTTGGTTGCATTATTATTCAATACAATGAATAATATTGCATGAAGGCAACGAAACTATTCAGAAATCTTGCCAGATTGACGAGGGTGTCATAACAATTGTCGGATTCTTAAGACAGCATTCTGCTTCAGGATTAATTGTTGAGAGATACTGAACATGAACATCACTAAGAGACTTACATTAGTTTTCTTATCTGACTATCCTTTTTATTCCAAGTTTTTTTCCGTTACATTAGGTTTTTCCTATAGTAGTAGATCCAAGGTTGAAAGGCATTTTCTTGGATGGTCTTTCTGTTGGTCCATTCGACTAAGAGACTAGTTTTCACAATTCGTTTACTTTGACTTTCAAAACCGATACTGGTTACGTGGCAAATTCTTTGTTTTTTATACTTCCTTTTGAGTGCTGATATACAGTGAGCGCCAAAGGAAACTGTACATACATACATACATAATTGGCCATTACAATCCCCTAAGTCAGGATTACGGCCTAGCTTCTTATACCACTTAAGTTTTGTGCGTGAATTTTATACATGAGTGGCGGGACCTACAGTTTAAAGTCTACACTGACGACAGATTTTTGAGAAACTTTTCATGGCAAATTTATTTATTGTCAGAGTTTTTGCCAGAAATCTGCTGGGAGGAAGCCGCGGAAGAAATATTTTTTTTCATTTTCCGTTTTTGATGTTTGACCTTGGAAACTACACACAATCTTATCACTTAAGGAGAGTGTCCGAAAAAATTTGATACATTTCGATTTTTTTTTTGTAATTTTTTTGTTTTTGTTTCAATTTTAAAAACTGGCAATGAAACAATTTTAAAATAAGAATAACGGTAACTTCTTAATGTATCTGATTTTTTAATGCACAGTTTCTTTTGTCGCTCACTGTATATTGTGTCCCTACAAAATTGTAAAACATAGTGTTTCAATAATTGATGAAACCATCGACGTTTTGCACAATATATTTGAGCTTCTGAGCTGCCACCAAAGCTTTGACTATTCGTAAACTGATGCTTAGAATCCTTTACTCAATCTTTACACAAGAACTTCTAAATCGATAACTTCGATAAATAACTACTAAAGCTTATGTCAACTTAATTCTTTTTTCTTAACTTTTTCTTATGCAATTTCTTTACAAATGATTTGCTTCTCTCTTAGCTCATGTTACCCTTAAGAGTATGTGTGTGGAGCGAGCATCCTTTTATTGTGAAAATATTTATTTTTATAATAAATATGTACGGAAGTATGTTATGCAAGTAAGTAAGTAAATATGTTGTAACATTTTAACAACAACAACATTATGTTCTCATTGAAAATTCTTAAATACTTAAAGAAAAACAAAAGAAAATAATTCCTGCCAACACTAAAGACCAAAACAAAAAAAGATAAAAAAATAAGAAATTTTTATGCACATTGTGTATGTGTGTGTGTGTGTTGTGTGTGTGTATGTCTTTCGTATGATACTTGAAACCTTTTTTAAGCAGGAATATTTTATGCATTTTATTTACTTTAAAAATCTTTCATGCATTTTAATAAAAAAAATTCTTTTACAAAAACAAAAACAATAACAAAATATGAAAACAGGATGTATAAGATAAGCAACAACAACAACAACAACAACAACAACAACAATAACTGCATTATGAACATACATTTTTGTTGCTTTTAAAGACAGCTGGCAGGTGTATTCAGTTACTTGTGCCATTATTTTTAAAGAGATTCTCTCTTTGCTTTCGTTTGAATAAATTCATTACGATGCAAATTTCTTTTCTCAGGAAAATATAAAAAAGGAGGTAAAGGTGTAAAGTGGGGAAGGAAATGAGATTATGAGGCATTGTTTTTTATTTTAAGGGTTTTGAATAAATAATTTAAAGAAAAATGCAAAGAGAACTGGCCAAAAGATTGACTACATCATACGAGAGAATGTTTAAACAAGGTTTCAAATAAATTCCTGTCCTCGAGAGCACCTACTAATTTCACATAGAATTCTGATTCAGATTCAGTTTACTTATAAACTGAAAACATTAATTTTCGAATCAATACAGATTTTCTGCAAGACTTTCTTTCAATGCCAACGCCAGAATAGCAAAGAATGTGAACCGTGTTCTCTACAGGACTATACGTAGTTTTGCGTATGTGTTTGATGTTGCAAACCAACAAGTTTAAGTTGTGTATTGATGGACTAACTTATCATATTTGTGAGGTTCTTGGATTCTTAGGTCGGAGTGGCAGCTTTAATTACCAAAGCTCACTTGTGCACGCTTAGCGGCCCGTTGTAACGCCACAGGTAGGGTATCTCCAAAAAACAAAATGGCTAAATAGTTCGAATATGTTTTGGGAAGATAAGAGAATAGTGGTTGCAACATTTTTCAAACGTTGTAGACAAAGAAAAATTGACCGATGACACCGCCAGGCCAAAATCCACACCAAAGGATGAATTTGTCGGGCTGCATTGGGCACTCTTGAACCTCATGTGGGTTGGTTTCGTCACACAATTCAACAAGTTTGTTTGTCAACGTAACTGTTCATCTGCAAACGGGTCTCATTTGCTGAAAATGATTTTTCGATGAAAACTAGAGTCACTTACCTACTACTGCTCAAGAGCCCATTCAGCGAAATACATCGTTGTCTATTTGCGTTTGCACTCGGTTCATGCATTTAAATTGGTTATTACGACCCTTTAGTCAGGATTACGACCTAGTTTATCATATCCATGTCGGAAGTATTAATTTTACACATGAGTGACGAGATCTACAATTTAAAGTCGATTCTGAACGACAGATTTTTGAGAAACTTTTGATGGCAATTTTATTTACTTTCAGACTTTTTGCCAGATATCGCTGAGAGGAAGTCGCCGCAGAAATATTTTCAAATTTTCGTTTTGAAGTCTGACGTCAGGTTGGAACCGTCGACTTATTTATTAGACGTATCTACACACTATCTACTAGACTGCGGCGAGCATACATCATTGTTGTATTTTGGGTTCCAGGGCTCGTTGAATTTTATACGAGTACAGGCCCATGTCATAATGCAAGTTATGATCTGCAAAAGGCCGAGTTTTTCGTTCATGGTGATTTGGCAAAACAAATTGAATAAATGGCAACTTATTTCACAGATGTGGGTTCAGCAAGTCGCCGCAGTCTAGTAGGTGGTTTATTAGACGAAAGGCCACAGTTCAAATCCCCGGTCAAGCATTGAAAACGAAATTTGAAAAAACATTTCTTCGGCGGCTTCCTCTGAGCAGATTTCTGGCAAAAACTCTAAGAGTAAAAGAAAATTTCCATGAAAGGTTTCTCAAAACTCTGTTGTTCGGAGTCGACTTTAAACTGCAAGTCCCGCCACTCATGTATAAAATAAGCACACACAACATGAGTGGTGTGAGAAGCAAGGCTGTAGTGTGCTGACTGAAGGTTTGTAATGACCGACTATGTTATGTGTATGGGTTCAAGAAAATGGCGGTTATCAGCTGTCAAAGTTCCAAAGTTCATGTTGGAAGATACGATAATAATAATACTTCTTAGCCATTACAAGTCGCCGCTGCAGTATACTAGGTAGTCTGTTGGCTTATTAGATGCGAGGTTGTAGTTCAAACTCTAGGTAAAAATCTCATTTAAAACGAAAAAAGAAAATATTTCGTCGTCGACTTCCTCTTAGCAGTCTTCCGACAAAAACTCGGAGATTAAATAAAATTGCCCTGAAAAATTTCTTAAAAATCCCTCGTTCGAAGTCGCCTTTAAGCTGCCGATCTTGTAACACATGCTTGAAACTAACACGTGAGTGATGTGAGAAGCTTGGTTGTAATCCTGACTAAAGGGTTGCAATGTTCAAGTAAGTAAGCACTACCAGTAAAAAGTCTCTTTATAATTCGAATTTCGTGAATTTCTTTTCAAGTCGATCCTAAACTCCTCGGCTTTGGAACTAACTGCATCAACCACTGGCATGTGTCGAAAAGCTTAATCTTCCTTGACTAAAATTTAATTTTCTTGGAAAGAAATTATTTTTGCTTTTAACATTTTAAATCAATCCTTTACTTTGTTCCTTGTTAAGGGGCAGAGAGAGGATGGAGGTATTGGATTATTGAAAAACGTTAAACGTGCCTCAAATATTCGAAATTAAATGGTCGTATGGTTTTAATAAGTTTTGCTCTTGAATTAAATGAACATTTTTCAACTCAGAATAAAACATTTTGAAATATTCCTCTCTCTCTCTCTCTCTCTCTCTCTCTATCTCTACCTCCACCACTGTCTCTCGTTTGTTATAAATGAGCACATAAACATTGCAAATGTTTGGTGCATGAAGCGTTAAGAGGAAATGGGATACAGGATGTAGTAGAACATGGATTATTTGTTGGGCGACTACTAATCTAGGCTATGGGTTTTACTCTTTTGTTCTCCTTTTATATTTTCTTATCCCTTTTTAAAGACTATACACCCACTTCCTGTGTTTTGTTGTTTATTTTATTACTCTTTCTCTCTCTCTCTCTCTTTCTTAACAAACACATTCATAAACACAAAAATAAAAACTAACGTAGAAGAGTTAGAAGTGACGTTATAACAAAATTATATGCTCAAACTAAAAACTACAACAACAACAAAAATTATTCCAGATAGTAAAGAGAGTAAAGAAGAGAGAGAGAGAGAAAGAGAAAGAAAGAGAGATACTGTGCTTAAATGTGTTTATAAGTAAGGGATAAGGAATTTGTTTTATAATCATTAAGATCCTTGACATGTGTATGCATATGCATATGCATTATATGCACATTTGTTGTACAATGCTTATGTGTTACGTACATACGGATGCACAACATACAGCCAAACATGTTAAGCATTTCCTTGGCATATCTTTTGGATCTTTTGTTATAAGGCTTTAGGGTTTATTATTTCAGAAAATTATGGTTTTTTAATGCCTGTAAATTTATACAAACAAATGCTATATGCACACATACTAACATACACGTATACAACACACACACACACACACTAACACCAAGTGTACCCAAGACAGTTATGTTGCAAAGTTAACAGATAATTATAGTTTCCTATAAATATTCTCTCTTAACTTTCTGTTTTTCTCTGTGTCTCTTTCGCTCTCTCTCTCTCCTTCTCTCTCTCTCTCTCTATCTCTCTCTTCATAAGGCTGTCCTTAATGTTGCATAATGTACAAGTATTTGGGATTTCTGATTAGTTGAGTACAGCATTTGCATATCCTTTCATATGTTGTTATTGGCGTCCCAGTATATACAATACTTGTCATACATGTTTACTGTTATTTTAAAGGTTCTGTTCTTGGCTAACATATGTACTCATACGTAAGCATATCGTGCATATGTGCGATTGAATACAATTTAAATTATAATGATGTTGGGTTCTAGACATTCTAAGGCATCATGTGCTGCTGCTGCTGCTATACGTGGTATCATCAAGCCAAAATGTTGTTGGTTTTGTTCTCCAAACGCAAACAATTAGAATTGAAATTAGAACAACAACATATTATTGTTGTTGTTAAATTATTTTTGCATATTTGCACATAATTTAAGCAATTAGTTGAACAAAATCATTTCATCTTTCAAGATGTATGCATGTATGCGTACGTGTATGTATGAATACAGAGGTCTTAATGGTAAATATGCAATAATGAATGTATTTATTGTACAATTAATTGAATTAAAATATTAAGTCAATAGATTATTATAAATTCTATGCAAAAACTTAAACAAAAAAGAAAATGAAAAGAAAATTTTAATCTTTTGTATGGTGGTCTATTGTTTTTCGAGTAAATTTTGCATTTATTTGCTTAATTTGATAAGCAATTGACATTGTAAAGAATTTTAATTAGAATTATATTAGTTTGTTACACTGTGTAACAAAAATATACAAACACTATATTTGTTCATTTGAAAAATCTGGTTTACAGTGAACTTAATTATTATTACAATCCCTTTAGTCAGGTTTACAACCTAGCTCTTACCACAGTCCATGTTAAGTTGTTAATTTTATTCATGAGTGGCTAGACCTTCAGTTTAACAATTTTAACTATGAACGATGGAGTTGTTTTTAGAAGGTTTTCTCATGGCAATTTTATTTTACTCACAGAGTTTTTGACTGAAAATTGCTGAGAGAATATTTTCTTCATGTTTTGTATTGTATAAGGTGTCTGTGCTAGAGGTTGTACCACATGCATAACCTACTAGTCTATGGCGGTCTTGTTAAAGAAAACAACGATTAGTATTGCTTGCATTAAGACAGACTTTTTACCAACAAAAATAACGTCTCTAGTCATTTTAGGCAGCACACACTTTTTAGATTCTTTGATAGAAAGCAAGATAGACTGAGATATGCTTTCAATCAAAATGTAGGATTTCACTTCATTTAAAATGAAGCTAATCAAAGAGTATACCCTAATCCATGTCTTCCTGTATGTCAATTAGAATCATATTTTCGAGTATAATCAAACGCTTACAGCTTTCTATCTCAAATAATTGTAATCAATCCTTGAATCTTTTCTCTTCATACTTCGTTTTGTTCTAGATCTACCTCAGACACGAACCACGAGCTCTCACGTAATAAGCTAATATACTACCTACCAGACTATGGCGAATTCAAGCAAGTAATTACATTACGACTAACGTTGCCTTGGCATTGCCTACGAGTATACATAAAATCATCCCAACAGTTACTGGTTATAGACTCTAGGAGTCTGTCTTTAGACAATGATAAATCAATACCTCCCAGAAAGACACGAGTTTTAGGTTCTTAAAGAGAAAGCAGAATCGAATGAAATGTGCTGCCATTCAGGTTTCTCATCATTTAAAATCTCTCATCATTTAAAATGGAGACTGTCATTAGGCAGCCTATGGGGATATTGGAATGCTAACAACAAGGCCCTAGGCTAGGAAAGGAAACATCTATGTCTTGCTGTGCATTATTTTGAATTGTATTAATAGCCTCAATAGCTGTAATAAAGGGATTTAAACCAGATATGTTAGTATATAGTCTTTATGTCATGCATTATGGGTTACCAAGTATGGCATAAAGAACACACGTGCATTCAAGAGACAACGTTTCTTGCAAATCCTTGCTATTTTAATATTTCGTGGTATTTAAATAATAAGAATTTAGCCCCCTTCAAACATAATGCACTTTAAAGTAAACTTCCTTAAAATTTATTGTTCTTGAAAAAATACGAACAAAAATTCCTTCTTCATTATATAAAGCAGTGACACTAAGTTGTCAATAAGAATGTTCTCAAGTTGTAAATGCAACAACAATGTTGTTACGCGGTTATGTATTGTCAAGCAGTTGCTGTTTTGTAACCACAAAACATGAAAATGAACAACGAACAACGTAGGCAACATCTTTCGAAGTCAATTTAAAATGCCTCCTCCAAACATTTGTTACACTCAACTTGTATGTTTTGTTGTTGTAACATTGTTGTTGTTCAATTATAAGAGTTCGTTTTAAAAGAAATGCAACAATAACTGTTAAAAATAGAATAAATAATGGAGACAATAAGCCTTCAAACTGTCAGAATGTGTCACTCTAAAACTAAAATTGGTGACAGCATTTGCGAACAAATGATAGGCAACGTAAACATGTGTCACAAGAAGAAGAATAAATTTTTGGCAAAGTCACAGTCACAGTCGGATGACACAAATTTCGGTTGTAATAAACAAGTTTTAGTGGCTTAGATGATGAGGCTGCTAAAATTGATATAATCTGGCCAACAGTTATAGTTTCACCTCCCCTACAGGACAACAATGATTTGAGACTGCCGTAGTGAAATTCTGATAAAATTTTCAGCCTCTTGTCGTTTTTTAACTCTCGCTGACGTCCGTTTAGTCATGTTGCATGGAATAAGTCGTAAGTAAGTTGCTTTAGGATAAGAAAACTATAATTAGCCGAGACTTCTGTAGGAAACTTATCATGCATTGCATGGTTATACAGGTCATTACAATCCTTCAGTCAGGATTACGATCTAGGTTCTCACACCACGTATGTTGTGTGTGCTATTTTACACATGAATTGCGGGACCAACAGTTTAAATTCGACTCTGGACGACAGATTTTTGAGAAACGTTTCATGGCAATTTTATTTACTCTCCGAGTATCTTGCTGAGAGGAAATCTGCCGAAGGAATATTTTCATTTCATTTGTTTGGAAATGTTTGGCATGGGTTTGAACCGTGGCCTCACGTCTAATGAGTCAATACATTATCTACGAGACTACGCGACTTCAATGCCGGCCAAATTAAGATAACTTGAAGTAAATTCGACACTAATTGAGCTCAACTCCTCAACGACCATTGAAATGTTTTCAAAATGAGCTTGTTCCTCTGTAGATACTGTTCAGGCATAATTGGGCTCTATTGCTCAGTGGCTATGTTCAGCTAACCTTAATGCCTATTGCCTTAGCTTTATTGGAACGTCATTGAAGGGTTATCTGATTGGATCTAAATGAACTCTCCTAACGAATCGAACCTAACTTTACATTACGCAGTAGAGTATCATGACGCATTCCTAAAGTTTCTCAAAGCCTGCCAATGTACTCCTCTGTGACTGAGTTTCATTCATGTTTTTGAGCGAATTTAAAAACTCTTTCGTTCTGTTACCAGTGATATGATGTGTATTTGATTAATATTTTCATCATGCCTAATAAAATAATTCAGAGGCACAACCATAATTTAGTTCACGTTCCAAACAAATAACAGCGTTTCACTTCATCAGATATTCGTTGAAGGTCACTCAATCATATCTGTGATTGGAGGGACAATGATAGTCAATGGAAATAATGTGTTCTCTGCCTCAAAAGAAAAATGAGGCAAATATTTAAACAGTTAGCCGCACATGAACCCGGTAAATCTGATGGAAAAAACCTCAATAAAATACTCACGTACAAAGGAAGATGTTTTTGGCTCCTCCCACCCCCTTTTTTAAACGGGTTGAGTTACTTGTGGCGAGAGTATGGCAAAGGAAAAACAAACGAATCATTTTTCATTTGAAGGTTTTCATTTTAGGTTTTTCATGTTCGAATTGTTTTTCTCTCTGTTTTTTTTACTTAAATTCCTCACACATATTTTTAACGTGATTTCTGCTTGAATTTACTTCTAAAAGGCCAGACGAAAATGCCATTGTGGTTGTACGTTGTGCGATAGTTAAGCATGAGTGGCTTGTTTTCAGAATTTCATTTGATTTTAAATAAGAAAGTTCATGTAACCTGTGAAACCTTGTCATACAACCCTCGTATTTAATGTGTTTCATAAGAAAACATTTATTTTTCTTTTTTAAAGCTTGTTTATGTTGCTCGCTCTATTCATTCTCTTTCTGCTGGTAACAAACAAGCATTTCTGTTGTGGTATTTTTGGTTTTTTTGATCTGACATTTGCCATTCTCGGGTATTAAATGGAGCATGACAGATGGCAAAAATAAATGATGAAAGAAAACTGCTTTCGTTTACAAAAATACCATAAACACAGAGGCTCTTAGCAAAGTAGGCTGTTTTCATATTCAAAACTTTTTTTTCTTGTTTTTCTTGTTTTTCTTGTTTTTTTTTTGTACACAAGAAAAGCCAATTCAATCCACATTTCCACAAAAACCGCAGATTGTAACCACAGATGAAGACTGATGAAGATGAAGATGAAAATGACGATGAGAAAATGTCATTTTCCTGTTGTACGTCTTATTGAATGTTAATGAGCATCAAGCAAATAATGTCGAGACAGAACTAAGGTAAGCAAAAAAAAAAAATCTTTCAAAAAAACCGAAACTAAAACCGCACAATGTTAGATAATGGCAGTGATGGAGAAGTGAAGTTAACAAAAGATTTTCAAGAAGTGACAGATGGCTTTATAAGAAATTTATACGCTTTTTAGTGGTATTTTATGTCAAAATGAACAAGATATTCAAAATTTGTTGTTATTGTGGTTGTAAATAAGAGGAAAAGTATAACGATTTCAGAAGTTTTTAAACTATGTTGGCGCAATATTACAGAAAAAGTTCAAAAGTAGACCATGAGGCAATAGATTCCGTGAAACCTTTACAAT
Organism: Sarcophaga bullata; assembly: GCA_005959815.1. Taxonomy (NCBI): domain Eukaryota; kingdom Metazoa; phylum Arthropoda; class Insecta; order Diptera; family Sarcophagidae; genus Sarcophaga; species Sarcophaga bullata. The sequence goes on along the minus strand of QOCX01001428.1, from coordinate 12,023 downwards.
ATTTAGCAACGTAAAGTACATTTTTATTCTTTGTATTCTCGTGGTGTCATAGGTAATAAATTATTTCACTCCACATCCTCATTAACCAAGAAATTTTGCTGCTATCTCCCATGTCGACACCGATTTCCCTATGGATGCTAGTCAATGGGTGATCTTTTAAGACGGTCTTGTTGTTTACGCAGCATATATCCACGCCAGTTCTATCATAGAATCTCAGTTATCTGGACGATTCTACTGTGGCAGTTGACAGATCTCTATAGAGCGTTTACATTGCAAGATCTTCATCTGTTTTGAATATGTGTTGAGTTCCAGACATATATACATACATGTATACATACATACATACATAATGTGTCATTAAAACCATTTAGTCTGGATTACGACCTTCCTTCTCATACCATTTACGTTGTGTATGTTAATTTTATACATGAGTGGCGGGAGCTACAGTTTAAAATCGACTCCGAACTACAGAGCCAGATTGAGCCATTTTTCATGACAATTTTTATTTACTCTCAGAGTTCTTGGTAAACAAAAAAAGCTGCTGAGAGACAGTCACGGACGACATATTTTTTCATTATTCGTTTTGTTAAAGATGTCTGACAGACGGTTTGAAACTTAATCTCACGTCTAATAAGCCAATACACTACCTACTAGACTACGGCGACTGGCTTTGAGTTCCAGACAGCGCTATGTATTCCTGTGCATTTTGTTATTTATATGGTAAGATATTGAAACAGCCATCTAAATGGGCAAAGCTTACTTAGGTCCTAAAGTCCTAAGGTCGCGTCGTAACAGCGACAATACCCGTATAATTATAGTTCCTGATTGGCATCTCTTATCAATCCCGAGAGTCAAATGAACGTGTGGTTTTTTCTCAAACCCCCTTTGGCTAGAGATGTTTTTTGTTACTAAATTCTCTGTCCAGATTCTGACAGAGAAAATATTCTGTAGTCTCCTCTTCTTCCTTGTACCAGTGTCCTGGCGTGAACGCCTAGAGTACAGTGTTCTGTTATCACTGCTGTGAGGTTCCTTAGTGAATACCCAGAGTACAATGTCCCGTTTTCACTGCTACGAGGTTTTTTAAATGCAATCTTCTTCTCTTCCTCGTCATTGCAGAATTCGTTTTGAGGTATTCCAAGTTCGCTGGTGTGAATACCCAGAGTACAGTGTCCTGTTATCGCTGCTGTTTATGAGGTATTCTTAGTTCTCTGGCGTAAACACCCAAAGACCAGTATCCTGTTATCACTGCTACAAGGTTCCTTGAATGCTTTCCTCTTCTTTCTCGTTTCTGTAGCTTCTGTAAAAGCTTTTATGAGGTATTCACAGTCTCCTGGCGCGAACACTCAGAGGCCTGTGTCCTGTTATTATTGCTTTAAGGTTCCTTGAATGCAATCTTGATAGATTCACTGAAAATTCTGTTCTGCATACATCCCTATCGGGCCAGATCTATCTGGTACCTCCTCAAGTGGGTTCGTTATCCCATATTACCTCTGCCAATAAATGGCGATTTTGTTTGTCCAAGTGTTTCCCTCTCTGTAGAGGCGTTTCTATCTTATGTAGGAATTCATTTGAATTTTCCATGATGCTAGTTATAGCAAGTGCATCGACCTTGTTGTTATATTCGATGTCCTTGCGTCCAGAAACCCAAATATGGGTAACCAGCGAATGTCTTGATAGCTTCTTTAGAGACACGCGGTATTCTTAAGCAATATGAGATGTGATGTATACACCCTCTAGAAAACCAATGTTTCTAAAAAAATCTCTCATTCGGAGTCGACCTTAGACTGTAGGTCGCGCCAGCCACAGACAAAACTAACACGCTGAACATGAGTGGTGTTGAGAAACTAAATTGTAATCCTAGCTAAAGGGTTGTTATGTTCAATTAGGTTAGGTTAGGTTAGGTCGGAGTGGTAATCTCTGATATCAAAAAGCTCACTTGAGCACGCATAGCGGCACGCTGTGACGCCACAGATGGATGCAGTCTTTGTACTGACCAAGTGCTACCAAAGGGAAGAGAAAGAAGTCGATTAGCCCAAAGCCTGCACAACAAAAGCACAACAATTATGTTCAATTAATGAAGTAAGTTGTCCCAGATGGTTTTGCGATTGAAACTTTACAAAGAGCTTGGGGGACTATTCGAGCATTGTTATAATTCTGTTAAAGTAATTGATGTTCTACCCTCGTAATTTAGAATGAACATTATTTTGTGCATGTAATTTATCAAAATATATTTCCCTACCCCCTACCCTCACTTTTCATCTTTTCTTCTATTATTACCGCTCACTTTTCATCTTTCTTCTATTATTAGCGCTTAAAATTTTACTTTCACTGCCCTATTTGTTGTTCTTTTTTCAATTTTTTTGTTATTACAACAACTATCCCTGAAAAATTGTTTGATAAGTGGCCCGTTTTAACGGTAATAAATTATTTATTTTCAACGTATCGTACCTCCCCATGCCCATATTTGTTTTACCATTTGCATGCCAGGCAGGCCATATTTTCTGGTGTTTCTATTTGGAATTTTTTTTTTTTTTTTTTTTTTTGTTGTTGCTTTTCTCACTTTAAATATTAAATTGTTTCATTACAAGGTATATAATATTTCTTAATACATTTTCTTCTCTCTCTCTCTCTTTTTTTTGTTTTTGTTTTTGTTTTGTTATAGAAAAAGTTGTTCATTTTCCCGATACTATTTAGCAAAAGAATTTCAATTTTTTTTTTTTGCTCGTTTTTTTTTTTTTGATATCAATGGCGCCATTAGTGGCAGCTCTTTTCAATATTTTCTTAAAGAAATTGAAGGTAAAAACAAACAACAACAACAACAACAATAACAACATTAGCATAAATTTAAAATCATTTTGTTTTCTCGTTTGCGGGTGGCAAAGAAAATTGTAAAAAGATCTTTCCAAGTTCTTTGCTGCTTTTTTGTTTCTTTTTTTCTTTTTATTTTTATTTTCTCTCTGTAGACTTTAAGGCACCAGACGTTAAATGTGCCAAAGAAATAAACAAGAATAACAAGGTCATACCCAGTGAAATGATTTAAAACGCATATGCTTTCTAAAAAAATTAAGAAAAAAAAAAAAAAAGGAAAAGAAATTTACAAGAGAAAATTTATCATTCAATTAAAGTGTGTGTTTGTGGTTGTTTTCTTATTAGAATGGATTGGAATTGAATGGAAAGTGCTTATTAAAGGATATACTTGACCTGAATATGCAGCAATTGATTGGTTTTGTTTGTGCAAACTTAGTTGTAAAGGAAATTTACAAGAAAATGAAGGTAGTTGCAGTTAAAAAATTTTCATTTCAAAAATAAATTTGATTGAGGGCCACTGTAAGCGAAGTAAACCACCAAAGGTAATCATCGTCAATCTTAGGGAAACATTACCAAAATCATTGACGGAACGATATTATATATTCTAATCAGTTTGCTTACTTACAAACTTGATCCATCAGCTTTTAGCCAATATTACAACCCAGCTTCTGCCATAACTTTTGTTGTGTGATATGAAATATTATTGCCCAACATGGCTGATGAAAGAAGTTATCTAAGTAAAGGTCAAATTAGATCTCAAGGTAGTCTACTTCAGACTGAAAATTGCCTAAACAAGCCTGCTATTTTTGAATGATACATACATAATTGGTCATTACAACCCTTTAGTCAGGATTACCACCTAGTTTCTCACACCACCTATGTTGTGTTTAAAGTCGACTTTCGAACGACAATTTTTTGGAAAACTTTTCATTGAAATTTTATTTTACTCTCAGAGTTTTTGTCGGAAATCTGCTGAGAGCAAGGCGCCGATGAAATATTTCGTTTAGTTGGAGATGCCTGTCATGAGGTTTCAACCGAGGTCTTACGTCTAATACGTCAACACACTACTTACTAAACCACGGCGGCTTTCTGAATGATATACAAAGCCATTCATCAGTTACTCTAGACGGTGGGATCATGACGCAGGTTATCTTATGAAAATAATTGAATCTCGTTTTCGACTTTTCTCCGTTGAAAACTAAGCTAACGATTACTAGACGTGTTAACCCTAAGGACATATAAGAAAATTGATTCTTAAATCATATAAAAATATCTGAAGAGATTCAAAAAACTCATTCTACAAAGCTAAAGTCATTACGGAATACTGAATTCTCAGCGTACATGTTTGAGAATTAAAATTATTGGACAATGATTCCAACTGAAGCTGTAACAACAGGATAAAATCAATCAAGATCTTCCTGGTTATCGTTCTTTATTTTGACATAAATTTTGTCGGTAATTCGTGGTGGCCCTAGTATATTTTACCGCCAAACTTTGTCAAGCCATCGTCAGTTTGGCTTGAAGACAACACTATAGCCAGCAGGTATCTGAACGAACTATACTTCAGTCAGGTTACATCTATCGTTTGTGTGCAACTTGTTACTCTGTTATCGATTTTTGAATTGAAACCGCCCTTTGTTCGAATGAGAGAGATTCATTATTTTGGTTACTTTCTATGCAAACTTTCTCTAAACTAAAGGCAAAGAATATACTCCATAGCACGCGTACTACGAATATAAATTAAAAAGAAAGTGTTCAAACAAGCTTAAGAGACAACGTAAGAGTCTTGTAGTTGTACTTGTAAGACTATTTTCAATAGAGAAGCATTCTAAACAATAAAGACTAAGTTGGTAAACCGCTCCATTACGAGCAAGACCGAATGCTTTGTACAATTGGTTAATGAACTGGCAAAAACTGACGAGTTGTAGTAGTCGTAGTTTAGTAGCGTAGTGTGTTGGCTTATTAGAAGTGAGGCCTCTGTTCCAATCCCATATCAGACATCTTCAACTAAACGAAATTAAATATTTTTCTGCGAATTTCTCTCAACAGATTTGTGGCAAAAACTCTGAGATCAATGAAATTGCCATGAAAAGTTTCTTTAAAAAAATCTGTCTTCGGAGTCGACTTTAAACTGTAAGTTCCACTACTCCTATATATAAAATTAACACACACAACATAAGTGGTGTAAGAAACTAAGTCGTAATCTTGACGACCAAGGTTGTATGTATTAAGCGATTATGTATGTAACTGGCAAAAAGAACACAGGTTAACGAATGCTAAGTGGAAGTAGAAATCTCCACAGGCAACATGTCACTGTACTGAGGCAAAAGAAGAGAGGACAGAAATTTGTCCTGCGATTATGGCATGGTTTTCAAAGCAGACTCTTAGTGCAAGCCGTTGTTTTAATATGATTGAGCAAAAAATCTCTATCAAATGGAAAAGTTGCATCCAGCTGCCTTAGGGGAAACTATGCAGGCAGATGAAATAGAATGCCCCTTGCAAACAACAGCTAAGATGATGCCAAAAGCTACTTGGTGGAGGTCCTGTCCGAGTATATTTAACTGAAATACAGACAACAAATTAATCACATTTACTGAGAGCCTAGCTTTTACTTAGCATAACCTCATAGTACAGTTTGGCAACAGATACAGTGAGCATCAAAAGAAACTGTACATTAAAAAAAATTTTTCATTTCCAGTTTATAAAACAAAAAATAAAAAATTTCGAAATTTTCGCAAATGTTTTCGGTAACGCGCGTTAAGTGGTAAAAGTTGAACTTGGTGATTGTTAGAATTTTATCTTCAGTGTACAGTTTCATTTGACGCCCACTATATATTCTATATTGTTTTGGAAATGACTTGATTGTGATCAAACTTGCAAATTGAAGAGCAGCGACATGAAGTCAATTCTAAAACGCAAAGAATAGATTACGCTTAAGAACATATAAAGATCTGTCCATATGGTTACAAAACTAATACCAAATTAAGTGAGTGGCATATTAAAATTCAAATTCGTATTCCTTCATGTACTTCATTTTATGAAATTGAAATTTTTCCAATAACCTCAAGTAAGAAATGAAAATTTTCATTTTCTTGCTAAACCTTATTGCAATATGTTACAATCATTTTATAGACCATAAGGCACAAGAGACCATGACTAACGTCAACACCTTTAGGACGCAAAGCATAAACTTTTCATTAGAAATTCTGCCTCAAAAAAAAAAAAAAACAGAAATTCCAGAAAGATTTTCACATTTTAAAGAGCATATCTATGCCAACAAAATGTTAGTATTCCTGTGTGTGTGTGTGTGTGTGTGTATATAGTGACATTTAACCCCTGAAAATTATAACCCTTTTGCGTTGTCATTAAAAACTTTTTTTTTTTGCCGTAAAAACAAAAGGTATTTACTGCGACCCATATTTTATAACCTGGTGTCTAGAGGTATACCAGCAGTTAAAACTAATTTACAAGTCCCCAAAGACGTATAAAATACTTTTAAAATAAATTGTGAATATTTTCCCCTTTTTTGCGAAATAACGAACGAGCAATAATTATACGAAAATGGGTTAATGCCGTATAATGCCTTAAAGTATGCTTTAATTAAAACAAACTATTATAAAGTGAAAGTATACTATACTTTATACTCATGAATACACATACCTTGACAATTAAATAGAGACCATATATCTCTATGTGTGTGTGTGTGTGTGTGAGAGAGAGAGAGTGAGTGTGGGTAAGTGTTGGATGAAAGCAAAAATTTTAATTTACGCTCAGTTTTTTATACTCTTCCTTGCTCCTCTGGTATTCATTTTATTATTATTACTCATACACACACACACATACATGCATACATACTTGCGGACATACAATTTAAAATTTTCTTTGGCAAGCATACCTACACGTACATATATTTCATGCGAATGTAATAAGCAAGTGTTGAATTGGTTAAGATAGTTAAACGGAGTAGTTGTATTGCGTACAAAGAGAATGAGAGAGTATAGTGACTCTTTTTTAGCTGTTTATAGTTGCTATTGTTGTTCGTATTTGTTTGATTGTTATTGTTGTTGTTGTTATGTGTTTGCCATGCCTTTCTATATGTCAAACAGTTTTTAAAGCTTATTTTCATATTTGACTGAGTTCGTTGTACATGCATTAAGAATTCACTTGTTATGATGACGTCGACCAAAATTGCAACCACACTCCTCTGTGGTTCATACATTTATACTCATACTCCCTATACACACACACACATTCACCTTATATGAGAATTGTTGCATGCCATTATAAACGTACGTATTTGTGTGCATATATGTGGCCCGAATGCAAAACTGCCTGCTGCCTGTCTGCATTCATGCATATGTTCAAACTGTATACACTCATTCACACACACTCATTCATTCATTCAATCATTTACATTCACATTCACATTCGTTTAAACATGCGTATGCAAGGCAGACTGGTTTCAAACGTGCCAGCAATTATAATTAAAGTTTTGTTGTTGAATTCATAGCCTGTAGGCTATTGAATGCAGAATATGTTGCTCAAGTTATATGTAACACATCAAGCATTTATGTTTCAGGGTTTCTCTCTCTCACTCTCTCTCTCTCTCTCTCTCTCTCTCTCTTTCTGTCTCTATATATCGTGCATAAGTATCGAGTATTTTGTGTTTCAAGGCCTACAATATGTTTTTTTAAATCCTTGGGGGGGTTAAAACCACCATCACTGCTACAACACATTCCGCTTAGTTAACAAACTGCATCCCGGGTGTCCAGGGTATACATTTAAGTTTCTGGAGTATTTATTCTTACTTACTTACTAACTTAACTGGCCATTAACAACATTATTAACACATCCTTTCAGGCGCCTTTGATTCTTATGTCCCTAGGTCAATTGGTCCTCGATCTGGTGCTTCCAAAGCAAACAAAGTGATCCTCTTCGCCGACTTCCGTAAATCTCCGCATCAAATACCCGTCTAACCGGAGCATACTCTTCCACTCCAACGACGACATGGCCATGCCAGCCCAGCCGCTAAATGTTAATACGCTGCACAACGTCGATGTTGTTGAGGAGCTCATACAGCTCACTGTTGGATCGAATGCGGAAATTATCACCAACTCGCACTGTTTCGAAGACCTTACTTGGGACTTATCCCTCGAATACTCTCAAGGCTGCTGCATCGGTCCTTAATAATATGCATGCCTCTGTGCCATAAAGAAGCACGGAGAAGATGTGTGTCTTGTATTGTATTAGTTTTGTCATACGAGAAAGGTCTCTGCTATTCAATTGCTTATTAAGATCATAGTGGCACCTGTTGGTAAAGCTGGACTCACCCATGGTTGTTCTGTAAAAACAAGGCTACCATAAGATAATGTTTGTAAACGAAGTAATTTTGTTCCGAAAACATGGTTGAATCCAGCTTAGGAGCCATCCTGCGCTTGATCCCCAGACTGACATAATTTTTGGTGGTAACGACAACTTCCGGTGATTTAAAAACAGTTTCATTATGTTGCCTCAAGTGTTACATTCTTGGTAGCACAATAAAAAAAAAATTCTTTTAAACACCATTCGCTTATGCCGCTTATAACGCTTCCAGTTATGGCGCAATATTTAGTATGTAGTGAGTATTGGTTGGTTAAAATAAATTTTCATTTTACCAGACATAGCCTTGACAGAGAGAGGGGAAGGAAACACATTTAAAATGCATCAGCGGCACGTAAATGTTGTTCCGTTTTCCAATTTTTTTATTCGCTGTTAATTTGGAAAATAAATGCAATCATGAATTAATGGCTGACACAGTAATTTTCGCTGGTGAAACACAAATTAGGCGACTTCATTTTGGGAGGGGAAAGATCCTCTTTTAATATATGCAAACAGTGTTGCTTACATACTGAACAAAAATTTAAATTTCTTGTATTGTAATTTAAGTAAAAGCAAGGAAACTAAGGCAATTAGTTTCGTTAATAAAAAAATCTTCTCTTTCAATAAATTCCAAAATTTATTATCACAATAATTTACTGTTTATTACTCTTTTTAAACACCCTTTATTTTTATGTATCATGTTATAAACCTCTATCACTTCCCTTATGTCATTGTAATAAGAAGAAACTGCTGCCTCTAATAAATTTATGTTTTATTATCTGTTTTGTTCTGTTTTGCTTTCTTTGTCTTCTCTTTCTTTGTGTTAATTATCGAAATGATTTATTTTTTTAATAGTCTCCGTTGGGTCACTGTTTTTACCAACTAGCTATGGCCCATATATTACTCTAAGCAGGTCATTTCTAAGCCCTAAACTGGTGGCAATTGTTAACAATTTTACAACACACGGTAACCCCAGTATATTTTCTGATTCTAACTTACTATATAGAGAGTTATTAAAGTAAATTATGGTTGTTTTCTTTTAATAATTTATGATGTTCTCTCTCTCTCTCTCTCTCTCTCTCTCTTTCTCCATCTTTCTCCATCTTTCTCCATCTTTCTCTCTTTCCAAAAGAAAGAAAACCAATAGATTTCAACAGAAAATTAAAAGAAAATTTATTACTCTTAAGGTAAGCAGTTAAAAATAATACACCATTTCCATTTCAAATTTAATCATATCAATTAATAACGTATATAACACTGGCTCCATCTCCTGTAATAACAACTATTTATTTTGGAAATGGTGTAGGTCTTAATTAGCTTGAATATTAGTTTTATAAGTTATTGTGTTAGAAGTGAATAACAAAACCTAATTTAATCACATCAATTGATAACAAATATACTTTGATTTTGATCTTCTGTTATAACAACTATTTGGACTTTGGAAATGGTGTAGATATTTTAAATATAAAGTTTCTATCTTATAATGGCTTGATTAGTTTGAATATTATTTTTATAAGTTATTGTATTATAAACTATGCCAATTAAAATAGAATATCGAAAAACAAAATTTAAAACATTATTAAATGCCTAAAAGTAGGCAATAGATTTTTTGTTCTAAAGGTCGCCTAAAAGCAGGCAGTAAAATATAACAAAAAAGCCGAAAATAACCTTAAATATTGCTAACAAAGGATTGTTTGTAGTATTAACTGTTATTTTTACCATTTTTTCTAATTCTATTTCATTATTCTGTTAGAATTGCAAAATGGTTCTGCGATTGGTTTAAAGACAGTACTTCTGGAAGCATTATCATTTTCCAATTGCCACACAATAAGTAATCACAACGTAAAGAAGCATTCCAGATAAGATTAGATTAATCAGAAAGGGTGAAAGGACACTAAAAGATTTGATCATTCCCACTTAAGACAAACTAGACATGCCATAACACATAATATCCGTGCTTTAATTAATAAGGCAAAACTTCTCTTTGAATTACAGCAATAGTATCTGATTAGGCAAGTTTTAAATTTTTAAGATCGCATAGAACGCACTAATCTATGCAATCATTTGAGAGTTTTTGATATCAAACCGTAATGACAGAGAAAGTGGGTGATACCTCCATCTTCATCCACTTCGTTGCAGCTTGTTTATATGGAAGACCTGTTCTATTCGCATATACGCCTAAAAAGCAGCCAACATGCCCTGCATGCTCTGCACAATAAATTCTAGTTCAGGCATATGGATTGAAAAGACAATTAAGCAACCAAATCTACATTTAAAAGCACAGACAGCTTATCCACCTTGTGCGGTCTGCCTTAATTGAGAAGTTCGTAATACTAACCTTCTTCACGGGATGTATAACTGCCCTACAGATTCCTAGAAAGTGTTCCGATGATTCATTCATCGCCCCACAATCAACATGTTAGGCTTGAGGCAACTGCCTTTTTGAATAAGTTTAGATACCCTGAGTCAACCGAACTCTGCCAAAAGACTTGTCATCAACCTCATAATATACCCAGATAGTCTCTTGCATGTTTGAGATCCCCTCTTATGGCAGTGTGCCAACAAAACTTACGATTGCCTCAAACCCTTTGAGTTTAAGAAGAGCCTTTACCTCTCTTTGTGTTACCTTTCATTGAAGGCAAGAGAGGCATTATCTTTACGAAAATATTTGATTTCTTGTCTGACTGTGTGATTTGCAACACCCTTGCATTCATGGGCGCTCTATGGAAATAAGTTTAACTAACCAAAGGCTTAAAGTCAGCCGATATCCTTCCCAGAAATGTTGGATAGTTGAACGGAAGAAAACCCTAAAGCAACTTAAATGCGTGAGCAACAAAAACTTGATCTTTATAGTCACACTGATATGAGCTACTGATATATCAGCAGATACAAGGCAGAAAATGGCTTTCATTCACAAACAATTTAAAAACTTTTATATTCCAAGGCATTTACAACAATCAGAACTCAATTTGCTTTATCAAAAAGTCTCTGTGCATCCAGGATAGACAATAGTTTACATGGCGAAGGTGTCATTAGATCTTAAGTGAAGTAAAAAATATAGCGATCTGACTCCAGGCAATTGTATACAGCAATATCTGGACAGAGTGCTACACCCAAGAAGCTCTCTTCTATCTTAATTTCTATCTTAATTGAAACTAAAATTTCTTCTGTTGACCTTTAGAACGCACTTTATTGTATTATAATATAAAACACAGCCTAAAGTTATGCTCTTTTCGATTTAAAATTTTATGACTCCCTAGATTATGTTAAATTTTCTTTTCTTTTTTTTTTTCTAATTTAATTTCTTGGGCTGGTTATATTTCGTTGATCTTAATAAAGAAAAATTTAATCTAACAAAAGGGATCCCTTGTGTTTTTATAGACCTTCAATAAACAGCTGGCCAGCTGATTATCAGTGGAGAAAATTAAAAAAAAAGAAAGAAGAAAGAAATACATTTTATAGCCTTTGAAGGCATATCAGTTTCCTTTTACCATTTTGTCAATTCCACAAGCATCATTAAAGTAGCCGGCTAATGAGATTTAAATCTTAGGATTTGCCTTTGATTATCTACGAGTATATATATATAGAGGCTCCAAAAAAAAAAAAAAAGAATAATATTTCTTTGAATTTTTTCTGTGTTCGGTTTCTTTCTGTTACTTGTGTTTCCCTTCCAATTTGCATTTAAATTTTTATGACTTTATCGCCGAAGCATTTAACAACAGCATCTCTTTATGGCTAAAACGTATTGAGCACAGGGTCATTTACCACAAACTGTATCTAATAATTGTTTGGTTAAAAACCAAAACACTTAAAAGAGAGAGAGAGAGAGAGAGAGAAAGAGAGAAAGAGAGTCAAAA
>QOCX01001427.1:0-35080 GCA_005959815.1 Sarcophaga bullata | reverse complement strand
ATCTTTAGCTGAATAGCTAAAAGCCGCTGCTGAATTGAATTTCTTTAGCTGAATTAGTTTTCTATGCCCAAATAATTTTTTAAAAACTATATTTTATTTACAATTTATATGATAAACTCTTTATTACTACTATGACTCTTAGTACCGCCCCAAATTAGCCCATTCGACTTTGGTGAGGAGGCTTTAAATCGCGGTGAGGTCACCAGTGTTACCTGCATTGTACCCAAAGGTGACTTACCTTTGGATATCTATTGGACTTTGAATTCGGCTTTAATAGTGAATGGTGAAAATGGTTTCAATTTATTTATAAATGAACAAACGGACCAGTTCAAGTGATATTTCTTTGGAAGCCTATCATCGTGGCACTTATAAGTGCATAGCCAATAATTCAGCTGGCTATGCTGAGCATGTAACGGTGCTGGAAGTTAATGGTTAATAAATATTTTGAATTTTTTCTTTTAAGTTTTTATTGACTTTTTTTTAATTTTATTTGTAGTTTACCTTTCCTAACCTAATCAAACATTTTGTGATGTTTCCTTAGCTGAATTGAAATTATTGCAATGCAAACACAGATTTGAAGAGCTATTTTCTAAATATCAAATTCTATTTCTCTAGCTGAATAGAAATATAGCCTGCTGAATTGTGTTTAAATACTTTTCGGAATAACTTAGAGACTTTTACAACAAAATTTTGAAGTTTTTTGTTTTGCTGAATTAACATTTTGGTGCATAATAGCAAAGCTGTTAGTCTAAATTATAAATACAAAGTTTTATTTCCTTTGCTGAATAAGAATATGTCCTGCTGAATTGTATTTGAAGCACATACTCTTCGGTGCAGCTTCCTTTCCTTTCAAAATTTTTTTCGGTTTTTTCTTTTGCTGAATTCACATTTTTGTGTGCAAAAAGAAAGCTGTCAGACTAAAACGTTAATAGAAAGTGTGTTTTCCCTAGCTGAATAGAAATAAAGCCTGCTGAATTACGTTCGAAGCACATACTCTTCGGTGCAGTTTTTTTCCCTTTCAAAACAAATTTTTTTAGGTTTTTTCTTTTGCTGAATTCACATTTTTGTGTGCAAAAAGAAAGCTGTCAGACTAAAAAGTTAATATAAAGTGTGTTTTCCCTAGCTGAATAGAAATAAAGCCTGCTGAATTACGTTCGAAGCACATGCTCTTCGGTGCAGTTTTTTCCCTTTCAAAACAAATTTTTTTAGGTTTTTTATTTCGCTGAATTCACATTTACGTGTGGAAAAAGAAAGCTGTCAGGCTAAAAAGTTAATATAAAGTGTGTTTTCCTTAGCTGAATAGAAATAAAGCCTGCTGAATTTCGTTCGAAGTACATACTCTTCGGTGCAGCTTCCTATTCTTTCAAAACATTTTTTTTTAGGTTTTTTGTTTTGCTGAATTAACATTTTTGTGTGTAAAAAGAAAGCTGCCAGGCTAAAAAGTTAATATAAAGTGCGTTTTCCCTAGCTGAATAGAAATAAAGCCTGCTGAATTGTGTTTGAAGGACTTAAAATCCAATTTTTGATATGTTTTCGTAGCTGAATTATAGTTTTTCGCACGAAAATCAAAGTATTTAAGATCAGAATTATTTTCTTTATTCAGAAATTTGTTTTTCTGAAATAAAACTTCAGCTGAATTAATGTTTCCTTAGCTGAATAGGAAACTATCGAGTTTAAACAAACATTTCTTTTTTTTTACGGTAAAAACTTTATTAATTGAAGCGTGTTCCATGATTTTAAAACTTCAAATTTCTTTTAATTTGTTTTTAAAATTATTTTCAACAAATTTTTGCCTTAGGGTATACTATTTTAAACTAAGTCCTTAGCTGAATAGCAGTTTTAATAGCTGAATAAAGTAAATTTTAATGTTTTTTGTTTAAGTATGACATTCTGAATTAGCAACACCACCAATAATGTTTTAAACTTTGAATTCCTAAAAAAAATATTTTTTAAAATTAATTTCGTATGTAAAATAAATTTTTGTTGTTTTAACCTAAACACGTAGCTGAATAGCATTTTTCGAGCTGAATAAAATAAATTTTAATATTTTTTGGTTTGCTTATGACTAACGGAATTAGTTCCACCGCAAATAAGTCCCTTTGGTTTTTGGTGAGGAGCCTTTAAATCGCGGTGAAGTGGCCAGTGTTGTGTGTGTGGTTGCCAAAAGGTGATTTGCCAATGGATATCTACTGGACTTTAAATTCTGCATTAATAGTGAATGGCGAAAACGGTTTCAATATCTTTAAAATGAACAAACGTACCAGTTCGTTAAATATTGAAGCCTTGGAAGCCTATCATCGTGGCACTTATAAATGCATAGCCAATAATTCAGCTGGCTATGCTGAATACGTAACCGTATTGGAAGTTAATGGTTAATAATACGATAAAAAAATTATGTTTACTTTACTAATATTTTAGATTTAAGTTCGATGTATTTTAAGTTTAAATCCTTACCACCTCTTCATTACCTAGTACCACCTCAAATCCAAGCTTTTACATTTGGTGATGAGCCTGCCAATACAGGGGAAATGGCTGGAGCTTTTTGTATGATTTCAAAAGGGGATTTGCCTTTAGAAATACGTTGGACATTGAATTCAGCGCCTGTTATAACCGGGGAACATGGTTTTACATTGTCACGCATGAATGCTCGTACTAGTTCTTTAAATATTGACTCTTTAGAGGCCCATCATAGAGGCCAGTACAAATGTATTGCCTCCAATAAGGCGGGCATAGCTGAATACACAGCTGAATTGGAAGTTAATGGTTATTCTTCTTCTTCTTTGATCATATTTTTCTTATTTATGGTTTCCTTGTTTATTTTGTTTTCCTCCTTTAGTACCTCCCTTAGTACTGCCTTTCATTTTTGGTGAGGATGCTGCTGATGTGGGTGAAATTGCCAGTGCCACATGTGTGGTGCCTAAAGGTGATTTACCTTTGGAAATACGTTGGTCCTTGAATTCTGCCCCCATTATTAATCAAGAAAATGGTTTCAGTATTTTACGCTTAAACAAGAGAACAAGCTCTTTAAATATTGATTCCCTAAAAGCTTTACATCGCGGCATTTATAAATGCATAGCCACAAATCAGGCTGGATCCAGTGAATATACTGCCGAGTTACAAGTTAATGGTTGGTTTTAATTTACCAGCATCATATAATCATTTATATTTAAATATTTGCTTATGTACCATATTTTATATAATTTATGATTTCTGTGCACTTTACGAGACTTTGCTGAATGCACTTGAAAAGAGCTGAATTGTCTATAAAGACTATATAATGAGCCATGTTGAGCTATGTTGAGCTGTTTTTTTTTTAAATTTAAAATGAAAATAATTTTTTTTTTATTTGAATTGCTTTTTTTATCATCACCAAGTACCACACAAATACAGGCCTTTTAATATGGGTGATGGCCTGCGAATTTTGGTGAAATGGCTGGTGCCTTGTTATGGTACCAAGGGTGATTTGCCTTTGGAAATACGTTGGACTTTGAATTCAGCTCCTATTATAACGGAGAGCATGGTTTCACGTTGTCGCGCATGAATGCTTGTAGTAATCTAAATATAGACTCATTGGAGGCCATACACAGAGGCCTATACAAATGTATTGCCTCCAATAAGGCGGGCATAGCTGAATATGCAGCCGAATTGGAGGTTAATGGTTGGTTGGGATTGTTTAATCATTCAGATCTTGTTTTTAATCTCTTAATTTATTTGTTAATTTCTTTTAAATTTATTTTTAATTTAAAATTTTTGTTTTATTCTCCTTAAGTTCCACCCCAAGTATTGCCTTTTAGTTTTGGCGAGGATGCTGCCGATGTAGGCGAAATCGCTAGTGCCAATTGTGTAGTGCCCAAAGGTGATTTACCTTTGGAAATACGCTGGTCTTTGAATTCAGCTCCTATTGTTCATGGCGAAAATGATTTTAGTATTGTTCGTTTAAACAAACGCACCAGTTCCTTGAATATTGACTCTTTGTCGGCTGTACATCGTGGCACTTATAAGTGCATTGCATCGAATAAGGCTGGCACAAGCGAGCATACAGCGGAATTACAAGTGAATGGTTCGTTTTTAATTGGAAAATTTGAATTTTTTACATGCTTTGTTGTGAACCGCTAAGCTTTGTTTATTCTTAAAGATTTTTTGTGCGCACGTTTAACGTATTTGTTGATTACACTGGCGGCAATGTGTGCTAAAAAATGGTGTTTTAAAGTGTGTGGCATAAAGTAAGTTGAGCTGTTTTTTTCTTATTAAATTAAAAGCATAAGGACCTCAGATCCTTTTCACTAAACGAAACATTCCATGCTTTTGATTTCAAAATTATTTTCAAATTTTTTTTAATTCAAGTTCAGATTTGTAGATATGTAGGTAGGTACCCTTAAAAGATTGTTTTGTGCTCATCATCTGTCTCTGGTACACACTTCCTTAGCATCTTTCAGTCGTCTACTCTAAGACGAGTTATATCTGGTATAATATCTTCCCAAATAGTACTAGGATCTCGTACTTTCCCAGGTCGGGCAGTGTGACATGAAAAGTGTTTCATTGCGTCAATGTTTTGATCTTCTTGGAATGAGGCCCCATTATTAGCTGTGGACTTTAGAAGTCGCCATAGGTAGTATATTGGCTTATTAGATATGAGACCTCGGTTCAAATCCCAGATCAGAGATCTGCAACAGAACGAAATATGAAAAAATATTCTCTCTGCAGATTTCTGGTAAAAACTCTGCGAGTAAATAAAAAAAAAATTGCCATGAAAAGTTTCTCAAAAATCTATCGTTCGGAGTAGACTTTAAACTGTAGGTCCCCAGCCACTCATGTATATAATTGACCCACAGAACATAAGTGTTGGTGAGAACCTAGATCTTACTCTGACTGAATGCTTGTAATGACAAATTATGTATGTATGTTGGTATGTGCCATTTTTCCATCTTTTTGGAATGAGGTCCTAATGAGCACCTGCAACTTTCCTTACATTTGAATTGGTATCTGCGGGCTTTAACTGCCCTATCTTCCAGATGATCTTGCCATTACAAGTTCCTTTTCCAAGATAATACCCAAGCACTCTTACGGGTCACTGTACTTTTGGTAGGCATTGCCGAAAAACTCGACATTCTGACTAATGACTTCGGCAGGAGCAGTGAACTGTTCTTTTTATGAGGAGACAGAGGTTACTGGCCTCTCATTTGCTGACATCGTTTGACCAGGGCTCTGTAATATAGATTACTGCAATAGCAAGATTTATTTTAGACCCGGAATGGTTTTCTCCAGGGAATGGTTAACCGCCGGGTAAAATTAATTGTGCTATCACAATGGGCTTAAATATTCTAAGTGGGTAGTCTTACTTCGAGAGAGTCTGCCACCTAACCTAGCCTATGGCATAATGAACCCTTATGTATAGGGCCTAGACCGATCTGCCACAAAATTTGTGTCTAATATAACCAGAGCCCTTTTTAGAAACATTTTAGAAAGCGAGGCCTATCGCAATGAGCGATGTTTGTCTTTATTGGAGATAAATCCGGGCTTTACTGGATTTACATTCAGACCCCTAGGTCACGCCCTTTGTTTCGCTGATAAATAATTCCAATTCTTACGTCTTAGAACTATTAACACGTCACACGCTTTGCAGACTAGCTCAAGCTCCTTTCTGTCAGTTGTTATGTTCAGGAATATTAACAGTACTGACTCATATGAGAGGTGAAGATATATTTGTTGGGGGTGGGGGTAGATGTGCTGTATGAACGTTAATTTACTACGCTATTACATAGAATATGATCAGGGTAGCCTATCAGCAACATGTTGTTCTGAAACTCGTCTGATTATCCATGTAAACTTCTAGAGAATAGGCTTTGTTATCTAGGGAACATTAAGTGAATGCCTTCGTGAAATAGGATCACCACAGACCTTCCTTTTCTTGACAAAACTCAGACTTTTATTAGATATTTTGGCCTTCAATAAGTTACTGATAATCTGACTCTATGATTTTGAGCAAAACTAAAGTGGGACTAATAGGTTGAGAAGGCTTTGCTATAGGTTTGGGTAAAAAAAAACCATTCTTGCCAGATGCAAATTTTCAACGAAATTTTTTCGACGATTTTTAAATTACAATTCCGTTTACTATACTCGGTTTTAAGGGTGAATTCAGCTTAGCTGAATTCAGCTGTGCTGAATTTATTAAAACTTCAACAACTTTTTTCTTTTGTATCCGATAGTACCCCCAAGTTATGCCATTTGTCTTTGGTGATGAACCCTCTAATTTATGGCGATAGCACTGCTGTACAGTGTATGGTTTTTAAGGGTGATTTCCGTTACAATTGCATTGGACTTTAAATGGTCAGCCCATAACGAATGAACATTCGGGCATACGAATTATAAAAATGTCACCGAAATTAAGTTCGTTAAGTATTGATGCGATAAATGGGCAACATCGTGGCATATTTAAATGTATTGCTACGAATGCAGCGGTACAGCAGAACAAATGGCTGAATTAATTGTTAATGGTACAGTGGGCTATGATAGAGTTTTATGTGGTTTTATAGAAATTAAAATTTTTTTTTTTTTTTTTGTTTTTTTGTATGATTTTAATTTTTAAATCCATCCTTCCCCTGTAAGAACATTTATTTTTCGCTGAATACACACAGACTTTGATAGCTGAATACGATAATTTATATTTATAACGTCTGACTTATGTTTTACGTGATTTTCTTTAAAATTTATTTGCTGAATTGAAATTATTACACATTCTCTGCTGAATAATGAAAGAAAATGTAGCTGAATGAGATTATTCGCGGATTTCAAACATTTCTTCTGCTGAATAATGAAAAAATTTAGCTGAATTAGTTTAATTCTTTGCTGACTGACGGATTTCATATCTTTTTTGCTGAATAATGAATAAATGTAGCTGAATACACTGAACTTGTAGCTGAATAGGTTCATTAAGGTTGAATAAAGGAAATTTTTAACATTTAAAACACATTCTATGTGATTTTTGCTTTAATTTATTTGCTGAATTGAATTTGTTCTGCTGAATTGTCGAAAAACTGTAGCTGAATAGATTATTTATTGACAAACTGTAGCTGAATGTGTTTAATTCATTGCTGACTGTCGGATTTCATATGTTTTTTTTTGCTGAATAATGAAAAAATGTAGCTGAATACACTGAAATTGTAGCTGAATAGTGTCATTGTCACATTTTATGTGATTTTTGCTTTAATTTACTTGCTGAATTAAATTTGTTCTGCTGAATTATCGAAAAACTATAGCTGAATAGATTATTTATTGTTAAACTGTAGGTGAATATGTGTAATTCATTGCTGAATGACAGATTTCATATGTTTTTTTGCTGAATAATGAAAAAATGTTGCTGAATACACTAAAATTGTAGCTGAATAGCTTCATTGAGGCTGAATAAAGAGAATTTGCAACATATTTTGTGTGATTTTTGTTTTAATTTATTTGCTGAATTGAAGTTCTTGAATGCAATATCGAAATTAATTTTTATTCTTTGCTGAAAAATAGATAAACTGTAGCTGAATAGACTATTTGTTGGTATCTGAGAAAAAATAGGTTTAATATTCTTAAGAAAACTTAGGGATCTTCGTAAATCTAATCAAATTCAAAAAGTTATTCAGCTGAATACAAAAAATATGCAGCTGAATTGTATAATTATGACATATTAAACAAGGAATTTGTGATTTTAAGTAGTACTTGTCGAAAACCATTTGCTGAATTACAAATTTTAATTCAAACAAACAATTTATTTTTTATTTTATTAACTCAATACTATGTAATCAGATGAATAGGCATGGTTTTTAAGCTGAATAAGTGTTTTTTATTACGTGAAAAGTCCTTTAAAGTTTTAAAATAAATTTGAATCAATTACAGTTATTTTTGTCTTGCTGAATTAGGTACTTTTCATGAAATCTGATAGAAATTTTGAATATTTTAAGGAATTTTTATGCGAAATCATGAAAGTATATCAAAATTATGCTGAATAACAATCAGAATTCAAGATTATACGGCTGAATTACGAAAAAATTTGCTGAATATATTAATACTGTGCTCAATAAATTGTCATTCAGCTGAATAATAAGTTTTTAAGACAAATAAATTATTTTTATTTAGAAAAACGGTAAAAATATAAATGCTTAGCTGAATAACAATTTTTTGTTTTGGGAGCTGAATATGGATTTTCTTGCGAATTCTAAGTTCAGGTTGTTAATTTTGTGAAATACGATCAACAGAACTTGAAATTGGCATGCTGAATTAGAAACAAATTTGCTGTAATGTATTTAAATACTGTGCTCAATAAACTGTATTCAGCTGAATAATAAGTTTTTAAGACAATGATGTCTTCTTTTATTATAAAAGAACATTATAAATGCTTAGCTGAATACATTTTCTGTAGCTGAATAACATTTTCTGTAGCTGAATAGGAATTTTTCTTGCTGAATTTCATTTAATGATCATAAAATGGTTGTGTTACTAAGTAACTTATTTAGCAGGTTGAAGGCAATTTCCTTTAATTACTTATGAGGAAGGTGTATATTTTATTTTTTTTAAATTAAACACGTAGCTGAATAACAATTTCCTTAGCTGAATATAATTTTGATGATCATAAATAAATATTGTTATTAAAGAAACAGCCTTCTTGAAGTGTAAAAATAACTTGTATGCCATCAAAAAAATTTGTTGCTGAATATAACATTACTTAGCTGAATATAAACTACGTTTTAACCCAAACAAATTTCAAACATTTCTCAATATTGAAATCTTTTAGCTACCACCCCAAATAAAACCCATTTTCCTTTGGCGCGATGAGGCTTCCAATTCGGGTGATTCGGTGGGTATACAATGTTCGGTATCAAAAGGAGATTGTTGCCCATCACAAATCGACATGGTCTTTAAACAATGAAACGTTAAAGAGTGGCGATAATGAAATCATAATTGGACGCATGTCATCGAAATCCAATACATTGAATATGCGATTATATAACGGCTGAACATCGTGGCCTGTATGCGTGCAGAGCCAAAAATAAGGCCGGCGAAAGTCTTTATGAAGCTGAACTTAAAGTTAATGGTTCATAAACGATTGAAACTTTTTAAAACCTAAAGGAATTACTTAAGTATTCTCGTTATTTCTGTTTATTTTTCATGTTTTTATTTTCCACATCTTAAGTTCTGCCCTCCATAGCATCCCTTTGGCTTTGACAATGAAGCAACTTGAAAGTGGCGATAGGCGAGCAGTTGATCATAGTGTCAATCGTGCACAGCAACGGTGATTTACCTTTTCAAATCCGTTGGCTGCTAATATCTTACCTTGTTTTTCACATGTTGGGTGTTTCAACAAATAAAATCGGTGAACGCATTAGTTTATTGACCATAGAAACGGTCAAGGCTGTCAATATAGGCAATTATACGTGCATGGCCCATAATAAAGCGGGTCAAAGTTCATTTTCCGCTGAATTGTTCGTTAATGGTGATTAAATTATTAATTATTTGTAGAGTTTTCTTTACTTAATTTAGTTTTTTTATGTTCTTCTTTTAATTTATCCTGCTTTAAAATACTTTGAAAGATAAATGCCCCAAAATTAAGGCTTGCTGAATAAAAAAAACGGTAGCTGAATAGCAAAATTAGTATTCCTTATGTATTTAAATGTATTTATACAAAACAAAAACACTGAGAAACATATATTTTCACATTTTGAGGTTTGCTGAAGTGCTGAAAAGTTAGCTGAATATAAAAAATTTTTAATTTTTATGAAACGAAAAGAGCTTACATTGCACACATATTATGTAAAATGTAAATGAACAATATTTGAGGTTTGCTGAATTAATGAAAATGTAGCTGAATAGCAAAATTAGTATTCCTTATGTATTTAAATGTATTTATACAACACAAAAGCACTGAGAAACATATATTTTTACACTTTGAGGTTTGCTGAATATAAAATTTTTTAATTTTTATGAATTGAAAAGAGCTTAAACTGCTTAAATATTGTGTAAAATGTAAATAAACAAAGTTTGAGGTTTGCTGAATTAATGACAATATAGCTGAATAGCCAAAAAAGTATTATTTATGTATTTAGAGGTATTTATCCAACATGAAAACACTTTACACTTTGAGGTTTGCTGAATTGCTGAAAAGTTAGCTGAATATGAAAAAATTTTAATTTTTATGAAACGAAAAGAGCTTACATTGCACAAATATTGTGTAAAATGTAAATAAACAAAGTTTGAGGCTTGCTGAATTAATGAAAATGTAGCTGAATAACAAAAATACTACTCCTTTTAAATTTAGAGGTATTTATCCAACACAAAAACACTGAGAAACATATATTTTCACACTTTGAGGTTTGCTGAATTGCTGAAAAGTTAGCTGAATACAAAAAAATTTTAATTTTTAAGATTCTAAAAGAGCTTAAACTGCTTAGATATTGTGTAAAATGAATATAAACAAAGTTTAAGGTTTGCTGAATTAAAGAAAATGTAGCTGAATAGCAAAAAATGGCTCATTTCTGAATAGATAAGGGCCGATATTAAATAAATACGCTAGGAAATATAAATTTATCTACTTTTGAGATTTGCTGAATTAAAGAAAATGTGAAAAATTTGAGTACAATTGCATAAATAAAGAATTTCTTTATAAAACCTTTAGTTTTGCCACAAATAATACCATTTTCTTATGAGGACATCATTAACACGGCGATTCTGTGGATTTTATTTGTCAAATTCAGAAAGGTGATCGCCCCATTAAAATCCATTGGAGTTTCGAACGTAATATGGATGATTTGCGCTTTGGCTTACAAAACAACCGATTATGCGTACCAATCGTATAAGCAGTAAATCGAGTATGTTATCGATACCAAATGCTACACCATCGCATACCGGAACCTATACTTGTACGGCCAGTAATGAAGCTGGCTATACGACTTATAGTACAAATCTTACAGTGAATGGTACATAAAGTAGTGTAAATATAAGTGTAAACTAAATGAGAATTATTACTAACAATGTGTGTGTATTGAATAAAGTAACTGTACTTCCATTAACCCTAAGTGTTTTAAAGGTTTCAAGGTTTCATTTAACAATTAATCGTATTCTAATACTTATGCTACTAACAATTTAATAACAATTGCTTTCTGTTTATGCTTTATCGCGTTTGGTAACTGTTTAGTACCGCCACGCATAACACCGTTTCAGTTTGGTGAAGAACCCTTGAATTTTGGTGAACCGGCTTCGTTGCAATGTACCATATCGGGTGGTGATTGGCCTATAAAAGTTGAATGGCTATTTAATGATTATCATATACCCGCTCATTTAGAGATAACTACATCGAAATTTACACGCCACACATATGCGTTGGGTATTGAAAGTGTCACGGCTAATCATGCTGGAAATTATAGCTGCGTAGCGAAAAATGAAGCTGGCAAGGCGGCATATACCGCGGCTTTGGTAGTAAATGGTGTGATGAAGTCTACAACTTATTTACTTTGGAATTTTATTATTATTTTTGTTGTTGTTTTTGTATTATTTAAGCCTTCCCATTAATCATATCCATACAATCCAAAAAATCTTGTCATTAGTGTAACAAAATGGTTTGAAAATTGGATAATAAATTAGCACCATGAGGAAGAATAAAGTTTCGATTGTAAATTCTTAGCTGAATAGAACAAAACCTTTATTCAGCAAAGAATTTCTTGAACATAACTTCAGAATAATAAGTCCTCTATTAATCTAAACATGTTTTTAGCACAATGAATTATTATTTCTTCTGTCAAGCACAGTTTAAAACCTTAATATCTTAGCAAATTTAACTTCCCATAGAATTTTCCTCTTTTCCTCCTAGAGTTGGAAGTTTTAGCCAAAAAAATCGTTTAAAATTTAACTCCTTTTGACACGCCCTAGCTTTTACTATGCGGAATAATAAGGTTTTTATATAATAGAATCCAAAATAATACGAAAACACGTACTATTAATGGTTTGAAGCTTGGAAATGCTCAATATTTCCATGACTCTTGCTCATAAATGATGTTAAATTTGATCGATAACATGGGTTATGTTAGCTTTGAGGAACGTTGTTGCTTATAGCTTAATTGCATACTTCTGCGGCTTAAGAAAATCCTACAAGAAATAGTTTAATGGAGTCAAACTCGGTGGCTATTTACCTTCACGTGAGATAACCATGCCTTCAAAACTCTCGTACAAAATATTTAATTTTGGCTTGAGTTGTATGGCACATTGCACTGTCTTGTTGAAATCTCACGTCTTTAGTGTCCCAGTTATTCAATTCAGGAAACAAAATTTTTAATCATCGACCTATAGTGCTCGCTTGCCCAATATCGTTCTCGAAGAAATATGGACCAATGCCTCCGCTAGTCAAACGCGATTTTTCGATATAAATTGGGCATTTGTCAACTGTTCCTGACACCATTTTGCGACTCTGCACCTCTTTGTTTACGGTCATCCACGGTGATTTTGAAAAATACATTGAAAAAATGACAAGTAATTTGACGGATGAAGCTTTAAAAAATGGCCGTTATTCTCTGTGAAAGTTCGGAAGTCCCAGTTGGGAACACACGTCATCATACAGAGATACCCCATAAAGTTTCATTCAGACCTATTGCTCTGACAAACTTCAAGATATTGCTCGGTGTCGTCAACAAGGGCCTTTTCCTTCCAAGTATTTAATATGCACCCAGCTGTTTCCTTCTGAAATACATTACAGGGGCCAATTATATGTTGTAATGGATTCATTGTCATTATCACAGAACCTCTATGTTGGGTTTGAAAAGAAACCCCCTTCCTACTACGTGTACTTTATCAAAAAGCGAGCTATTAACTTGAGTTTATGTCTGCATAGATTGACGCGTGATTCAACCCAACAAAAGTTCAGATTGCCTCAAATCCGTTTAGATCTTTGCACACTCATGCCCCAGCAAATCCCTGCAAATATCCACAATACCTGTAACTCAGTTGAGGGCAACTTCTACCGCTTTTTAGACAGAGCATAGTGCGCTATTCCAGTTATTGAAACGTTGCTTGGAAAACTTGAATGCTTTTCGTAAATTCCTTTGAGAAAAGATATTTTTCGAGGACTCCGTCACATAAGTCAAGTTGCCTCAAGTCGTTTATTGCTGCTCAATTTGAAATAGGATTTCGTAATGAGATCTATTTGATGACTTGAAGTGATATTTGAGTAATCTTTGAGATTCGAAATGAATAGTTATTATAAAGAACAGTTGCTTCACGTATTCTTCCTCAAACCGCTGCAGATTTCTTCCAGTGCATAAACTTTGGGGAAACTTTTGAAGTCGAACAATTCTTCTTCATTTTTTAACATCTCCTATATAAATAGAAGTCACTGTAGCGTGCTAGGTAGTGTGTTGATTTGTTAGACGTGAGGTCACAGTTCAAACCCCAAGTCAGACGTCATCAACGAAGCAAACTATGAAAAATATAAAACCAACATTTTTTAGGCTACTTCCCCTCAGCAGATTTCTGGCAAAAACTCTGACAGTAAATAAAATAACTTGTCATGAGAAGTTTCTCAAAAAAATCTGTTGTTCGGTGTCGACTTTAAACTGTAGGTGCCGCCATTTATGGATAAAATTAACACACACAGCATAAGTGTTCTGAGAAGCTAGGTTGTAATCCTAACTGAAAGGTTTTAATGACCAATTA
Organism: Sarcophaga bullata; assembly: GCA_005959815.1. NCBI lineage: Eukaryota > Metazoa > Arthropoda > Insecta > Diptera > Sarcophagidae > Sarcophaga > Sarcophaga bullata. Next base: position 21,403 of record QOCX01001427.1, on the reverse strand, counting down.
CGTATGTGTCTATGTTTTGATTATTTTAAATTAAAATCACTGATCCATGTGGGCTTCCCAAGGCTTACTACACTTGTAATCTCCGGATATAGAAACTTTAAATGGCCATCCACATCGTTAAGCACTTGACGGGCTTTAAAGTCCGTAACGAGTTTTTTATTATTGAGTTCTCATAGTATTATCAAGCTGAACCTTCGTTCAATTATTTTCCGTTTATTTTCCGCAAAAAAATAATGCTTGTTTCAGATCACTTTGAATAGAAAACTTTGGTAACACAATGGACCCTTTGTGGCCTAAGTGTGTCCATTCGATTCTCTTAGACGGACAGCCACTTGTACCTATCTACCTGCCTAGCATTTTATTTTGTTTCATGACTTGGTAGTTTACAATCCATGGCTGTGAGGCACAAACTGAATTGAGTAGCTTGTCAAATTTTAACTGGAGCCTATTGACAGATGCTAGCTGACAGGAGCAGTGCTGCGTTTTTAATTAAAGAATGGGGAATTAGAAAAGGTCTGTTGAGGTATATTCAGAGAAATTTATTTGGATTGCATTGCCAAAATCGTCAATTTAATATTAAAAAAATCTGCTGAATATGGTTTTAAATGTTGATATGCAGCTGAATTGCTTTTTGTTGTTGTACATTAGGAAAATGGAAAAAAAAAATTATTGCTGAATACCAGCATCTTCCACTCTCAACCCAATTAAGCGTCCTCTCGAGCATACACACTTCCTCACATTCCTTTTCCTTGCTCCTGTGCGCTCGCTGCGCCGCAGATATGAATTACCCACCACCACCCATCGTCATGCCCATCGCGTGAATCCTACCTCATTACCCATATCCAAAACATCTTCCATCGTCGTTCTTTCCTACGGCTCCACAAAACTTCTTCTGAAATAGCACACTTCTAATATCAAAATTTCTGTGTTTTTCTATCAAAAAACTTTTGCTGAATAGACGCTCCATTGAAGATCTGTAGCTGAATTTCATTTTCAAAACTAAAATTATGTTTTTTATTCCAATAAAGTTGCTCCCAAAATAGCACCTTTCGATTTCGGCGAGGAACCTTTAAATTATGGCGAACCGGCTTCGGTTCAATGCACCATCTTGGGTGGTGATTTGCCGATCAATGTAACCTGGCTGTTGAATGGCAAGGCGATTGATAGTTTTCATGACATCTCATTGGCTCGCATTGGCAAGCGTGTTAATGTTTTAACCATAGAATCGGTGGCAGCCCATCATGCAGGCAATTATTCATGTCGTGCCCAAAATAAGGCTGGTCTTACCGAGCATTATGCTCGCTTAATTGTTAATGGTTTGTGTATTTAATTTATTTTTTTTCTTTTTTTTTTTGTTTCTTTTATTTTTTTTTTCTTTATTCCCTGTTTCCCAATTCAATGCCTCTTTGTATAAAAGTTCCTCCTAAAATTACTCCCTTTTCGTTTGGCGATGAACCTTTGAATTTTGGTGAGCCGGTATCAGTGCATTGTACCATATCGGGTGGTGATTTACCCGTCTCCGTTATCTGGACCTTGAACAGACATCCTTTAATGCCAGATTTGGAAATTTTAACGGAGAAACGTGGCAAACGTATACACAATTTAATGATCGATGCCATTGAGGCTAAACATGCTGGCATTTATACATGCATTGCTACCAATGCAGCTGGTAGAACGGAACATTCAGCTGAATTGGTGGTGAATGGTTAGTTGTAATGTAAATGAAAACAATTTTTTTAGGTTATGGTTTGGTTTTTTAATTTTTTTTCTTGTTTTTTTAACAAATCCTTTCCAAAGTCCTTCTAAAATTTGTTGCTGAATATGTTGCTGAATGTGAAAATTATAAGAAAAAAACAACTGTGCTGGGGTAATAGTTATGTATGCATATGTGAAATTTGAAGCAAAAACGATTTGCTGAATTCAGAAACAAAATTTGGCTTAAAAGTTGCTTATAACGGTTTAATTCAAATTCACTAAAAGCTGAATAGCATTAACAGGTGCTTGGAATTGCAATGAAAACCTTTTGAACTTAAATTATGTCGATTTTATTATATTCAGCTAAGAATTTGTATATAAACTGTTTGCTGAATTCAATAAAATATTAAAATTTGTACAATTTTTTAAATGTAAAACAATTTTCAAAATTTCAGAAGGCTTTAAAAAGCCAATACTTAAAATACAAAAATTTGTACAATTTTTTAAATGTAAAACAATTTTCAAAATTTCAGAAGGCTTTAAAAAGCCAATACTTGCTGCAAAACCCATTATAATCCTAATTTATTTAAGAAATCTTTCAAACTAAGTTTGCTGAATTTAATAAAGCACGTTAATTGCTAAGATTTCTTAAGCTGAATGGCTATTAAATGCTATTCATATATAAAATTTTGCTTTTTCTTTTCAATTTTTACCATTTTAAAGAATTCAGCTAAGCAATGTATTTGCTGAATACAACAAAACATGTGTTAATTAATATATACAAAGCAGAAGTTATTTTTAAATGCTATTCAGCTAAGCATTTTAAAATTTGGTTACATTTTTGAATATAAAATCTGAATTAAATATTTTTGCTGATTAGCTGAATTAAAAATATTGTTCAAAATTGTTTGCTGAATATAAGTTCCCTTAAAGGAAAGAAAGATTTCATTTGATTTTAATTCTTCGTTTTGAAACTAGTGCCTCCCAAAATCAATTATTTCTCCTTTGGCAACGATGAGCCCATGAGTTATGGCGAATTTATTAATGTCCAGTGTATTATATCGGGCGGCGATTTGCCCGTTAATATTAGTTGGATATTGAATGGCAAACCATTCGATGATTATTTGGAAATCTATACGACCAAACGTGGTAAACGTATTAACGAATTGACTATCGAATCAGTGGCAGCAAAACATGCTGGCAATTATTCTTGCATAGCGGAAAATAGTGCGGGCAGTGTTAACTATACAGCTGAATTGAAAGTTAATGGTGTGTGAAGCAAATTTTTAATTTTTTTTCTTTCTGTTTGTAACGTTTTTTTTTTTTTTTAGTATCCTTATTATTATCCAAATTCCCTAAAAATAAACTGCCCTACTGAGAAAAGATGAAGGAGGATACAGTGAAAATTATATTTGTAATATAAAAAGCTTTGCTGAATTGTTTAAAAACATATTCAGCTAAGCTTTTATGCAACAAAATATATCGAATTTATCGAAAAGTCATGTTTTAATAAAAAAGGATTCACTTTTTATATGTACACCTTAGCTGAATACAATTCCAATGCTATTCAGCAGTGTTTTTAGTTCATAAAAAATTTTTTAAAGTTCATAACTACTATATATTCAAGGAAAATCTTAGCTGAATGCCATACCAATGTTATTCAGCAATGCTTTTAGTTTATAAAATATTTATTAAAGTTCATTACTGCTTTATAGTTAAAGAAAACCTTAGCTGAATTGCTTAGAAACATATTCAGCTAAGACTTTTCAATGATTTTTGCATTTAGTTGCCGGGAGTTATACTTCTTAGTAAAAAACTATAGGTTTTCTTGTTAAATATGGATAAGCGAAGAAGAAATGTTACTGAATTTACTTTTTAAGCTATTCAGCAATGTTTTTGTTTTACGAAACTCTTTTTAAAGTCAATACCTGTTGAAAATGTAATTAAAAGCTAAGCTGAATTACGTTTTCACATTTGTTTACTAAGCTGCATTTGGCTGAATAACACTTAAATGTCTTTTTTATTTTATTCAATATTTTCTTAAGGGAAATCTTGCTGAATTAAAGTTAAAGTGAATTCAGCAACTATTTTTTATATAAAATCTAAGCTGAATTCAATTTAATTGTAATTAAGTAGAGTTTTTATTATTTTTTAACATTAAAACGAGTGTGAAATAAAATAAGAATATAAATAAACTTTGCTGAATTCACTTTAATTGTAATTCAGCACGGTTTTAATTCTTTTAAATGTTAAAATGAAACTAAAACTGAATAAAAATATAAAAATTCTCAGCTGAATTCACTTTAATTGTAATTCAGTAAGATTTCTTTGCCTTTAAATTATTGAAACGAATCCAAAATTGAATAAAAATACAAATAATCTTAGCTGAATTCACTTTAATTATAATTCAGCAAGGTTTTCGATCTGTTAAACATTTAAACGAGTCTAAATTTAAATAAAAATATACAAAAATCTTAGCTGAATTACCTTTAGTTGTAATTCAGCAAGATTTTTTTTCTTTTAAAATGTTAAAACGAATCTAAAACTGAATAAAATATAAAAAAATCTTAGCTGAATTGATTTTAATTGTAATTCAGCCAGATTTTTTTGCTTTTAAACATTAAAATGAGTGTGAAATGAAATAAAAATATAAAAAAATTGTTAAAATTTTTTTCAAATTCGTATATATAGTGCCACCAAAAATGAATCAATTCACGTTTGGTGATGAACCCATGAGCTATGGTGAATTTATAAATGTACAGTGCATTATAAGTGGTGGTGATATGCCAGTTAATATAACCTGGATGTTGAACGATCAACCATTTGAGGATTATTTAGAGATTTATACCACCAAACGTGGTAAACGTATTTTGGAATTGACCATAGAATCAGTGGCGGCAAAACATGCCGGCAATTATTCTTGCGTAGCGGAAAATAAAGCCGGCCGTGTTAACTATACAGCTGAATTGAAAGTTAATGGTGTGTGTGTTGTGTGTTTTTAATAAAGATTTTTTGTTTGTTTTCTTCTTTCCTTTTTATTTGTTAATCTTTTGACCTTATGTCCTGAAAACCAAGTGCCCCCTAAAATAGCCCCTTTTAATTTCGGTGATGAACCAGCCAATTTTGGTGAATCGGCAAGTGTTCAATGTTTGGTGACATCCGGTGATTTTCCCGTTACCTTCGCATGGCTATTCAATGGCCGCCAAATATCGGATGATGTCTATGATGTGTCCATGGTAAAATTGGGTAAAAAGATTTCCGCACTTTCCATTGACATAGTGAGAGCCCATCATGCTGGCAATTATACTTGTGTGGCTGCCAATAAGGCCACATCAGTTAATCATACCGCTGAGTTAATTGTTAATGGTATTCCGTATTTATAAGAAAAAAAAGTCTTTATTTTTTGTTAATTTTTATGTTAATTTTCCTTATAATTTTTATTAAAAAAAAAACCCGCATTTATTTTCCCTAGTTCCTCCCAAGATAGCTCCGTTTGATTTTGGTGATCATGCTGTTAATTTTGAAGAATCGGTTTCGGTTAATTGTTTAATTTATTTGGGTGATCTGCCCATGGATATTTACTGGCTGTTTAATGGCCAGCCCGTTAATGCGTATACTACGGGTATCTCAATAGTTAAGGGTGGCAAAAAAGCCAGTATTTTAACAATCGATTCAGTACATGGCGGTCATGCTGGCAATTATACTTGCAAGGCTCGTAATGATGCTGATGCTGCTGAATATACGGCTGAATTAATTGTGAATGGTACAGATATTTGAAGAAAACATATATCATTTGTAGAAGTATTTTGAATATATTTTTTGTTTTTGTAGAATTTTTTAAATTATTTTTAACCCCTATCCATAACCAATAAAATGAAAAACTCTTTTAAACTATTAGCTGAATACGTACAATTGAAGCTAAATTTGATTAAATGTATTACACACATTGATTTGATGCTAAAAAGTTGTTTGCTGAATAGGTTTTTAAGTTATTCAGCAGAGTTTGAAATAAATTTTTTCATTGTTATTTTCAATCTTTTAAAAAATTCTTTTAAATTCTTAGCTGAATATGAATAATTGAACCTAAAAATTATTAAACTTCTCGCAGAGATTAATTAGATGCTAAAAACTAGTCTGCTGAATATATTTTTAAGCTATTCAGCAGGGCTTAATATAAATTTTTTTCACTGTGATTTACAATCTTTTGAAAAACTCTTTCAAATTATTAGCTGAATATGAACAATTGAATCTAAATTTGTTTAAATTTCTTACAGAGATTGTTTTGATACTAAAAACTAGTTTGCTGAATAGTTTTTTAAGCTATTCAGCAGATTTTTAAGTATTTTTTTACTATGGTATTAAGTTTTTTGAAAAACTCTTTTAAGCTATTAGCTGAATATGAATAATTGAACGTAAAATTGATTAAATTTATTACACAAATTGATTTTATGCTATAAACTAGTTTGCTGAATATATTTTTAAGCTATTCAGCAGAGTTTAAAACAAAATATTTTTAATATGATATTCAGTGTTTCGAAAAACTCTAAAATTATTAGCTGAATATGAACAATTGAAGCTAATTTGGATTAAATTTATTCAACAGATTGACTTTATGCAAAAAAGTTGTTTGCTGAATAAGTTTTTAAGCTATTCAGCAAGGCTTAAAATAAATTTTTTCACTGTGATTTACAATTTTTTGAAAAACTCTTTCAAATTATTAGCTGAATACGAACAATTGAAGCTAAATTTATTTAAATTTCTTACAGAGATTGTTTTGATGCTAAAAACAAGTTTGCTGAATATCTTTTTAAGCTATTCAGGAAAGTTTTAAATAAATTTTTTATTCACTATGAATTTCAATGTTTTGTAATCAAGATCTCTGATTATAAACCATTGAAATAAAAGTTGTAAAAATTATAAAACATTAGCTGAATACAGATATTATTCGCAAAATTTGTTTTCTCATCGAAAATTATTTGCTGAATAGCATCAAAAGCTATTAAGCGGACTTGGAATTGAACATTTTGTTATCGGCGTTTACAGAAAAACATTTTTAAGATCTCTTAAGTATTTAAAATCATGAATAATTATGCACAAAACAGTTTTAAAATATATTTTCCTTGCCCATAAACTTTTAGAAATATATTCAGAAAAATATAAAATATATGGCAACTCTGTAATTTTTACTGCAGAGGTGGTCAGTATAGCCTATATTAGATAGTCTCTAGTAGGTGCTGGTGTTATGCTTAAAACATCGAACTACGCTTGGCTATCTGTGTTAAATATACCACACCTAGTCCAACTTTCTTCAAATGTTTTTAAAATGCAATAGAAGAGCAATAGAAAATTTAAAATATTTCTTGGAAGTTTTAGAAATTTTTAAATCACCAGGCCTTAAAACACTCTCTCCTTGAATATAATTTTCTAAATAAAATTGCAAAATATTGAACTCACTCACCCATTATTTCAAAAAGAAAGTTTAAGCACTCACCTGAAAAGAAATAAAAAAAATTCAAAAAATTAAATTAAAAATGTTTCAAAATTCTTTTAGAAATCTTAAGAAATTGTTTTGAATCGAAACTATATTGACTTTATAACACAGAAACAGATAATGTCACATACTTATTCATTACCCATCAAAGCCGCCGTAGTCTGGTAGTTAGTGTGTTGGCTTATTAGACCTGAGGTGTGGTTCAAACCCTAGGTCAAACATCAGTCACAAATGAGTATTTCTTCGGTGACTTCCTCTCAGCAGATTTCTGGTAAAAACTCTGCGAGTAAATAAAAAAAATTGCCATGAAAAGTTACTCAAAAATTTGTCATTCGGGGTAGATTTTAAACTGTAGGTCCCGCCACTCATGGCTAAGATTAATAGGCGTAACGTGAGAGGTATGACAAGATATGTCGTGATCCTGATTAAGAGGTTGTAATTCAGACAAAAGGGTTGCAATCCTAACTAAATGGTTATAAACCTGACTAAAGGGTAAGTAAGCCGATAGTGGAGTGTCGGAGAGTTTTTTCAAACTCTAAGGCAGCATTGTTGTTGTAGCATTGTTATTAGGCATTCCATTCTGGGTACTAATGTATTGGTGCTCCCTTATGAAAGTCGGAAACCTATTGGTTACAGTGTAATATCGTGGGATAAAGAAACACCTGGATTTCTGTAAATTTTATTTATTAATCAGATGTGCAGCCTTTTGATAAGTAGAGCTTTTAGCATTTTTTGGGGTAAAGCAATTATTCCATTATTCTAAGCAAACTAAGACGACCCAATTGCATTTTACAGGCCTCTGTGGAATTAAAATTCCTACCCAAGCTGTTTCAGTTTTTAGTGGTTCATCCAAGCCGGTTGTGGTCCAAGGAAACATTTTTTCTCTTGATAAATTCTAGCCATTATAACTTGCCGTTATGTAACAGGTAGTGTATAGGCTTATTAGATATGAGGCCTAGGTTTAAAGCCCAGGTCAGACATCTCCAGCAAAAACGAAATAAGGCAACTTCCTCTCAGCAGATTTCTGGCAAAAACTCTGGGAGTAAATGAAATTGCCATAAAAAAGTTTCTCAGAAAAACTCTTAGCCCCGCCACTTATGGACAAAAATTAACACACATAACATAAGTGGTGTCAGAACATAGGTTGTAAGCCTGACTAAAGGGTTTTAATGATCGATTATGTATGTATGTGTGTAAGCCTACTAGTATTTAATGAAATTCCAATAAAAAAGTATTCTCAAAAAATCTGTCGTTTGGGATCTTCTTCCAACTCCTCCAACCATTCATGTGTAAAATTAACACACACAAGATAAGTGGTGTGCGAAGCTAGGTTGTAATCCTGGCTAAAGGGTTGTAATGAGCAATTATGTAGGTATACATACATATATACATCAATTTCAATAAATTTTGACAGTAGAAATTGTAATCAATCGCTTGACTAGTTTATAGAGTGACAAAGGAACAATTCCCTTCTAATTCAACTTGAGACATAGCGTTTCCTGAATTGTAGAAATTGTAAACATTTAGCAGCTTAATTTGCTTACAAGTTAAATAGAAAACTCTTGTGAAATTTGTTGTTTGGAAAACCTGAACGATATATTTTAGATTACGAAAGTTTGAAGGCCAATTTGGAGCTTAGTTCTTAAGTTTTTTGGTTGCAGAATTATTTTTAAGCCAGAATTAAGACATGTTTTGTTTAATTATTGAAATTCTTTTAATTGATTTGAAAATAAATTGAAATTTATCATCTGTTTTATAAAAAAAATATTGTTTAGCTCCTCCGAAAATAGTTGCCTTCGATTTTGGTGATACCCCCTCAAATTTTGAAGATTCTGTATCGGTCAACTGTTTAATTTCCTCCGGTGACTTGCCCATCGATATTGAATGGTTGTTTAATAACGAGCCCGTCAATATATTTAATGGCATATCGGTTATTAGAGGCGGCAAACGTACCAGTTTATTGAATATCGATTCAGTGCATGCCGGTCATGCGGGCAACTATACTTGCAAGGCGAAAAATCGCGCTGGATTTGAGCAATATACGGCAGCACTGATTGTTAATGGTGTTTAAAAGATTTAATATTTTTTTATTTGAATGTATTTTTATTTAATTAATAGATTTTAAAGTAAATTAAATTGTTATTATTTTTAATTTTTAAGTTCCTCCTAAAATAATACCCTTCGATTTTGGCGAAGAACCAGCCAATGTAGAGGATTCAGTATCGATAACTTGCTTAATTTCTTCTGGTGATTTACCCATTGACATTGAATGGCTGTTTAATGATTATGGTATTAGCTCTTACTCGGGTATAACTGTGTTAAAAGGTGGCAAACGCACTAGCATGTTGACCATAGACAATGTTAAGGCCTATCATGCTGGCCTTTATACATGTAAAGCGAAAAATTATGCATCGGCTGTTAACTTTACAGCCGAGTTAATTGTAAATGGTATTCAAAAAAAAGTTTTTAATTCATAAGTTTTTTTTTCTTTCTGCTTTTGATTTGAATTTATTTTAAGTACCACCCAAAATAACTCCTTTTGATTTTGGCGAGGAGCCAGCCAATTTTGAAGAAACCGTATCGATAAGCTGCATAATATCTTCAGGCGATCAGCCTATAGATATTGAATGGTTGTTTAATGATTATGGCATTAGTTCGTATTCGGGTATATCGGTGGTTAAGGGTGGTAAACGTAGCAGCATGTTAACCATCGATAGTGTACAGGGCCGCCATGCAGGTCTGTACACTTGTAAGGCAAAAAATCATGCTGCTGCTGTCAACTATACAGCGGAATTGATAGTTAATGGTGACTTGAATGATAGAAAATGAATATTTTTATGAATAAATATTTTGTTTTTGTATGCTGTTTATTGTTTATAAAAATTAATTTAAATTTTTAGTTCCACCTAAAATCACTCCCTTTGATTTTGGCGATGAGCCAGCCAATTTTGAGGAAACTGTTTCGATAACTTGCATTATATCATTGGGTGATCAACCTATTGATATTGAATGGTTATTTAATGATTATGGCATAAGTTCCTATTCGGGTATTACCGTTATGAAGGGTGGCAAACGTACTAGTCTCTTAACCATAGACAATGTTAAAGCCCATCATGCTGGTAACTATACTTGTAAGGCAAAGAATCATGCGGCTGCTGTTAACTATACAGCTGAATTGATTGTTAATGGTAATAAATTTTAATATTTCTTATCCTTGTTTTGTTTTTATTTTTCCTTTAAAAAGTCCCACCCAAAATCACACCCTTTGATTTTGGCGATGAGCCAGCCAATTTTGAGGAAACTGTTTCGATAACTTGCATTATATCATTGGGTGATCAACCCATTGATATTGAATGGTTGTTTAATGATTATGGCATCAGTTCATATTCGGGCATAAGTGTTATAAAAGGTGGCAAACGTACTAGTATTTTAACCATAGACAGTGTTAAGGCCCATCATGCTGGCAACTATACTTGCAAGGCAAAAAATCATGCTGCTGCTGTTAACTATACAGCGGAATTAGTGGTTAATGGTAGCATTATCGCATAAATTACTTTATTTAAGCAATATTTTCTATTTTTTTAAATAAAATTTTATTTCATTTTCAAACTTTTTATTTAAACCAGTACCTCCAAAAATAGTGCCCTTTGATTTTGGTGAAGAGCCCGCCAATGTTGAGGATTCTGTTTCGGTAACATGTCTAATATCATCGGGTGATCAGCCCATAGATATTGAATGGTTATTTAATGATTATGGCATAAGTTCGTATTCAGGCATAACCGTGGTTAAAGGTGGCAAACGTACCAGCATCTTGACCATAGACAATGTACATGCCCGCCATGCGGGCAATTATACCTGCAAGGCAAAAAATCATGCTGCCGCTGTTAATTATACAGCTGCCTTAATAGTTAATGGTTAATTAAATAAAATAATATTCAAAATTTAATTCATTTTTATCTTGTTTTTGTTTCAAAATTTTCATTTTTCTCTTGTTTTAGTTGCTCCCAAAATAGCCCATTTTGATTTTGGCTTAGAGCCAGCCAATTTTGAGGATTCGGTATCGATAAATTGTTTAGTTTCATCGGGTGATTTACCATTAGATATTGAATGGTTGTTTAATGATAGTCCAATAAATTCGTATGCCGGTATTACAATCAATAAAATGGGCAAACGTTTGAGTGTTTTAATGATTGATGCAGTAAATGCCCGTCATGCGGGCAATTATACTTGTAAAGCTCGTAATTTATGGGCTTCGTCAGCATACACAGCACAATTAGTAGTGAATGGTAGTTAATTTGGTTTTTGCATTTATTCAAAAGATGCTTTGAGTTGATTTATTTCTGTTTTTTGTAAACTTTTTTATTTTGTTTGTAAATCCAAAAGATCCCCCTTCAAAGATATTCCTCATCAAATGACTTCAAATAAAGTATCGCATGCATGATTTAAATAGAAATGCTTTTTTGTTTTAACATTTGCAAACTGAAGCATGCTTGAAGGGTTTAAAGTTTTTTCCACTGCCAAAGTTAACATATTTTTCCTTAGATTTTTAAGCATTCCCAGTGGTCGACATTTTATTACAAAGAATACATATTACAGATCAAATTACAATAACAAATCCATAATAAAAGTTCGTGGAAAACAAGGAAGAAAAACAAAACAATAACAAGTCAACAGGCAGATTCTAGAAGTTACCAAACCAAAATTAAATGAGCAACAAAGAGAGCGTAGACTAAAGTTGCCAGTCTTGCATTGTAAAGTTTGATCATTGAATTCATAGAAATTACCAGACCGAACTTAGATAAGGAATGAAGAGAGTGAAAGCTAAAGTTGCCAGTCAATAGTAGTAAAAAGCATAATCACTGTTGTATTATACACTGTGCAGTTTGATTATTGTATTCAAAGATTCGTCTTTTCCTGCCTTTGAATAAAAAAAGTGTGTCCAAAGAAAGACCGATTGATTATAAATACAAAACGCCTTCGGCGCCTTTGTGCGGAGAAAATCAGCTCATAAATCATGCTAAATTTATGGTCAATGTGGCTTATTTCCGTGCACCTTTGAAGGCTCCACATGAAAATGCCTAACTGGTGCAAATTGCACGAACTCGGTGGCTACTTCACGTTAGCCCTACATGCGATGACTATGCTCTGAAATCGATCGTGCAGTAAATGACCTATGGTATGAGCTATGTGCCTAAGATGGCTACGTAATGCTACGCAATTCAGCTGATAGTAACAGTGCCCGCCGTTAACAATGGTTGATGGCCTGGCCATCATCCTCCTTTACGAAAAATGAACCGTTAACGCTGCCCTCCAAAAATCCACCGCAAACAGTGAGTTTTTCGAAATGTATTAAACGCTTTTGGATCTCCTGTGGATTGTCGACATTCTAATTTCGACAATTTTGTTTATTCAAGTACCCCTTCATCCATAAATGGGTCCATAAATAAAGAGAGAAGTTTATCACTACTACAGCAAATAAGCAAATACTACAACCCAATGCCTACTGAAATATGGCATTGTTTTTAGTTGACAAAATATGGCAACCTTATTAGTCTAGAACTTGCCGCTGAACTGCAAAAACAGCTCTAAAACAGTGTAACAGTCAAATCTAACTTAAAGAAAAGAGAAGTATAACAAGTTTCCAAGTCATACAACTTCAACAAAATGAATTAAGAAAAGAGGGGACTTCCTCTTAGTAGATTTCTGGTGAAAAAAATTTGAGAGTAAATAAAAAAGAAAGATTGTCATGAGAAGTTTCTCAAAAATCTATGCTTCGGAGTCAAATTTAAACTGTTTGGTCCTGTCACACATGTATAAAATAAACACAAACAACATAAGTAGTGTGAGAAGCTAGGTAGTAGTCCTAACTAAATTGTTATAATGGCCAATTGTGTGTGTATAGTACTTCTCCCATTTGTTGTGAATATAAAGCTGCTAGTAAATAGACCAAATGACATTACACAGAGAAGGTTGGTTGGTTGGTAGCAGTTGATTTTAAATCCCTTAAGTATGCTTCATTTTTAAGTTCGTATTGTATTTAAAATTTCAGTTGGAATTTAGTAAAGAATAGAAATATTTTTCTTAAACAATAATTTGTTTTATTAGTTTTGATTTGACATTTAAAATTGCATTTATTGTTTATGCTTCCTTGTATTTTATTTGCATAAATTATTATCAGCTTAAAAGTATGCTAAATATCCTGAAAGATATGCTTTAAAATAAAAATTATAAAACATATGATTTTGATGATTATGGTTGTAATCCTGACTAAAGGGTTATATAGACCAACTTATATATGTAAAGAGCCTCCCCTTTTGCTATATATTGATAACATAACCTCATATTTTGATTCGTATACATCGCTAGGTTTATGGGAGAACAATACATTACGTATTTTTAAGAAAATTAATGAAAATTTATGAAGAACTTTTAAATTCTGTTTAAATATAAATGTGAGTGAGTATAAATTTATTTTCCATTTGCCTTAGTTCCACCGAAAATTGTCCCTTTTGACTTTGGGGATGAGCCCACAAACTTTGAAGACACGGTGTCGGTTAATTGTTTAATATCATCGGGTGATATGCCAGTGGATATTAGTTGGCTGCATAAGAATCAAACAATGCAGCCATTTGGCATGGGCATAACCATATTAAAGAATGGCAAACGTGTCAGTGTGTTAACCATCGATGCGGTGCATGCAGGCCATGTGGGTGTATATACCTGTGTGGCTAAAAATAGAGCCGGACAAGCTAATCATTCAGCTGAATTGCATGTTAATGGTGGTGCACCTATACAATTTTAAAAACTACAAATAATTTTTTTCTTTTTTAATTATGTTGTTGTTGTTTTTGTTGTTGTTTTTCTCAATTATTTTAAAATCCTTTTAACACGATATTCCCTAAAAATTGGTGTTTCAGTTCCCCCTAAAGTTGTGCCCTTTGATTTTGGTGATGAGCCTACAAATTTTGAAGATTCGGTATCGGTTAACTGTTTAATAACATCGGGTGATATGCCCGTCAATATAACCTGGCTGCATAATAATGTCCTAATGCAGCCATTTGGCACGGGCATAACCATATTGAAGAGTGGCAAACGCGCGAGTGTTTTAACCATTGATGCTGTACATGCCGGTCATGTGGGCTTATATACATGCATGGCGGAGAATAGAGCGGGCAAGGCCAATCATACAGCGGAATTACATGTTAATGGTGGCGATCTTTTGCGTTTTTTTTTTTATAACATAAGCGTTTAAACGTTTTATATTTTTTTTTAATTAAAAAATCAAATTTTTTTCTTTATTTTCCTTTCAAATTTTTTTTTTTTTTTACCAAGTTCCCCCAAAAATAACTCCTTTTGATTTTGGTGATGAGCCGGCTAATTTTGGTGACTCGGTAACGGTACAATGTACCATTTCAAAGGGTGATTTACCAGTGGACATAACTTGGTTGTTCAAAAAAGTCAGTGTTTTGCACCATTGATTCGGTAAATGGTCATAATGCTGGCAATTATACTTGCATAGCCAAGAATATGGCCCAAACCATAGACTATACAAGCGGAGTTAATTGTTAATGGTTAATAAAATTACAATATTTTTAAACGATTTCTTTCTTTTCAATTATTTTGGTTTTAAATTATTCATTCGTTTTCTTTTTAAATTTATTCAAGTCCCACCCAAAATCTCACCATTTTCCACGGCTAATGCAGAGGCTGTACATTTAGGCCAATACATTACCTATCAGTGTACCATAACCGAGGGTGATTTACCTTTGAATATATTATGGACCTTTAATAATCAGCCTTTGGTAAATGAAGACAATGAAGAGATTTTAATATCGAAATTGGGTAGACGTAGTAGTGTTTTAACCATAGAATCGGTTAAAGCGAAAAATGCTGGCAATTATACTTGCCTGGGTACAAATAAGGCTGGCAAGGCTAGTTTTACCACACAATTACGTGTGATAGGTATTCTTATAAGATATTTTAAAACTTAAAATATTTTTTTTTTAGTAATTTTTTTTATTATTTTTTGAAAATAATTTTTAAATCCCCCCCTCTTTTTTGTTTGTTCATTAGTTTTACCACGCATTCGACCCTTCTTTGAAGAGGGTCCTGCCCAGTCAGGGCAATATTTAACCCTTTACTGTTCCGTTTCATTTGGTGATTTGCCATTGAATATAACCTGGTTACTGAATAATGAAGTTGCTGAGAGGATCGCATTTCGGGTGTCTCCACAATGATGGTTAATAAGCGTACAAGCGTTTTAACCATTGATTCAGTAGATGATCATCATGCTGGCAATTATACTTGTCTGGCACGTAATCGTGCCGGTCTACAAACCTTTACCGCCGAATTAAATGTCTATGGTTAGCGTTTGAATAGCATTTACTAACCCAAAGCATAATCTAAAAACGTCTTCTTGGTAGTTTCTCTTCAAACTTTTCTTTACTAAAAACAATAAAAAAAATATTTTTTCTCTTCTCTGTAATACCCCATGTATTTACTGGACTTATTGTGTTGTTGTTGCTGCCTATATAAATGGGTTAATTTTGTTATGATGATTTTAATTAAGTAGATAATTAAGTAGAGTTTGTGTATGGCTTTATAGAAGAGTGCATGTGATTATTATCAGAGAATTTTTTTCTTTCTAAAATCACCTAGAATTGTTGCATGAACAGCACAAGAAAGTAAAATTTATTTTTAACTTTTAATGCCTAAAAGTATGCATAAACATAAATATGATGAAAAAATTAAATTATTTTCACTGGGGTAAGCCTATTTTTCCACAATTATAGTCATTGTTTATAAGAAGTAAAATTATTTTTAAGTTTTCATGCCTAAAAGTATACTAACATAACTATGATGAAAAAATAAATTTAATTATGGAAGTATTTTGAGCGAGGTATGGTAGTAAATGTATGTAATTTTTTGACCAAACGAATGAATAAACCATGAGGAATTTTGTTTTTTATACAAAATAAGTCACTCAAATTTTTTATTGGATTAAAACCCTTATAGTTAGGCAATAAAAAAATATATTGCCTAAAACTAGGCAATGATTTGATCATTTCCCTAAAAGTAGGCAAATAATTGTTTAATTTAAAAAGTTTTTAAAAATACAACGTTAAAGAAAAAAAAAATAAAACTTTCGGAAGGATTATAGGTTCCAAAGCAAAAATGAACATTGCGTGAACAGCACGAAAAATTAATTTTTGTTAAGTTTTAATGCCTAAAAGTATACGGACGTATATGTGATGAAAACAAAAGTTGTTTAAGTGTTTTACAGTCGTAGCAAACGTAGATTTTTTTCAAAATGAATAAATAAACCATTAGAAGAAATAACTCCTAAGGTTAGGCAATAGAAAAATAATTTTTATTTTCCTAGAAGTAGGCAAATAATTGTTTATTGAAAAAAGCTTACAAATAATGTGTTTAAAAAATAAAACTTTAGAAAGGTAAAGAGATTCCAATTCAGAAATAAAATGTATTTTTTTAAGTACCTTTAAATATGCAATAAAATTTATTTAAGAAATATTTTTCATACAACGTTTTGTAATTCTTAAATGACTAAGTAATGAACTTTTAAAGGAGAAAATCAGAAATATTGGTAATTAAACGGATTCATATTGATAATGTAAAAAAAATTTCCTTAAATTTCTAGTAGTTAGTGTATTGGCGTATTAGAAGTGAGCCCACGAAATATGAAAACGAAATATTTCTTTGGCGATTTCCTCTCAGCAGCAGTTGTCAGGCAAAAACTCTGGGGACTAAAATAAAAATTGCCATGAACAGTTTCTAAAAAATCTGTCGTTGGAAGCCGACTTTAAACTGTAGGTTCCACCACTTATGGATAAAATTTATGCACCCAACATAAGTGGCGTTAGAAACTAGATCGTAATTCTGACTAAAGCGTTGTAATGTCTATTATGTATGTCTGTTGTTCGCCTTAAAGTAGGCTGCAAAATAAAATAAAAATTTTCTGCAACTGAAGTTTAACTGCTGGAGCCAGAATAACCTTTACTAACCTTAAGAGGACTTATGTTGAAAACAGGAGTACTTAAGCAATCCCTGGACAAGGAAAGAAATAATAAAACTCTCAGAAAAAGCGATATAAATCACTGTGATAATTATGGCTGTCTTTCGGCTCAACATAATCTATAATTAGGCGCTAAACAGGCTACATCGACGAAGTTACATTATCGAAGACAATATTCATAGAATAATAATAGAACATGCGTTTAAGCATTACGCGCTAAATAAGCTATATCGGCGAAGCCAACAATTCTAGCACAACATGGGAGAACTCGCTTAAATGACGATTCACGACTTAAAAAAGACTTTTTGATTCCGCAAAGCAGTATGGACAATATTGATAGCACTGAGGAAAAATGAGATTCAAACAAAAATCATGAATTATTGCAGGAATTTTCTAATAACGCTTCGCTGAAGCGCATCCTTTACAACAAATGTTGGAATAAGAAGTGCCCACTCTCAGCTCTATTATTTGACATTTTGGATGTGAAGTGATATGGAGAAAATCGTAAACCAGAGAAGAAATATCCACTGAGATTTTGAAGACTTAAATCTTGCCGATGATATCATAAAAATGGATATATGAACAGCAAAATCAATGAGAGCCGATCATTCTAACGAAATGAATGAATGGATCTACATCTTAACGCTCCATTTGCTGCTACAATACCATCAAGTGAATCACATCCTATACGTAGAAAATATTCGAATCGATGGGAAGAGTAAGGAATAGAATTGAATTGAATTTTCCCCGGGGTAATCCCGGGATAAGTGGTTGATAAGTGATTGATAAATATAATCCCGGAATTATGCCGGTAAAATCCACAAAATTTTGTAATTTCACGGGATAATCCCGGGATCATCGTTGCTGCAATAAAACCATGGACCGTCCATTTAAGGCAACAAAAACCCCTTTATCATGTTCATGTAACGGTTATTATCCAGAAAAATCACTGCAATTTCAGTTTCATCTCCGAAAGAATAAAACCAAACTGCGATACCTGACTACGATCCACATAGTTCCTCGATATGGTTGCATTTGCTTCACATGGATGAGGTATGAGGATTTTGTAAGATCAAAGCTAGAAAATTTTGTGGATTGAAACTGCGTCCCATCGGAGAAGATGGAAAATGTTCATTAACTTTACTCTGCTTTATAACCCTTTGAACAAATGGTCGACACTTTCCACGGTCTGCTGGTTTAAGTTCCTGAGTAAGCTGTATGTTGTTGTTAGGAAAATTGAATTAAAATTCGTTACATAGTGCTCCGTGAATTTTCGAGTTATTGGGAACGATGTCGAATGGATGTTTTTGTCTGAAGCAGCAATGTTTTCAACAGAACGATCGCTGTGTTGACGTTCAGAAGTTTTAGAGTGCAAGAGTTACCCTGTTTCTAAAAATTTTGTTTGGTTGACAGATTAGGTGCTCTTTCTCGATTGAAAATTCTTCCAAGTTTGAGAGCATAACCCAGCATAAATTTTCAGATTTTTGTTTTAAATTTTCACGTTTACAACGTGTTTTTTTCCTAAAGCGCTTCATTTTTTAATAATCGAACTGAAAATACAGTGAGTGTCAAAAGAAATTCTACATTAAAAAATATAAATTAACAAATTACCATTATTTTTATTTTAAAATTGTTTCAATGCCAGTTTTTTAAAATTGAAACGACAAAAAAAAATTTTTTTGAAAAAATTTCAAAACAATGACAAATTTTTTCGGGCACTCTCCTTAAGTGGTAAAAGTTGAGTTTGATGATTATTAGAATTGTATCCATAGTGTACAGTTTCTCTTGACGCTCACTGTACATATGTGACATGTGTTAGATTCCAGAGTTGCCACTTACAGAAGAAACAGATTGCCACTCAATGTTAAAATTGCACTCTTACCGGGACAATCTAAGAAAAGTTTCAATGACTCCTTTAAATAAAAATTTTTTTTCAACATTTGTTTCTCTCTTCTTCAACTTAAAAAGTTTTACCCAAAATTGCTCCCTTCACGAGTGGAGCAGATGCTTTCTATCCGGGCGATTATTTTACCCTACAGTGTTCTATAATACATGGTGATCATCCGTTGCTAGTCTATTGGCATTTCAATCAACAAAAACTAAATGAAACACAAGCTTTACAAATGGGCATACAAATCTCAAAAATGGCGGGTTCAAGAAGTTCAGTGTTGACCATAGAATCGGTACAGGGACAACATGCTGGCAATTAAATGTTATGGCAAAAATGCAGCGGGGTAACAAATTATACGGCCAGTTTAGTGGTTAATGGTAGTGATACGCAGATTAAATATCTCTTTTTTGGATTTTTTTTTTGTTGTTGTTATAATTTCTGTTAATTTTTGTTTTTTTTTTTTTGTTTTTAATTTTTGGCAAAATAATAAAGTCCCACCAAGCTAACACTTTACCTCCTAGCGTGGTAATCCTTTGTTTTTGGGTGATTATTTTCAATTGAATTGTGCTGTCCTACATGGTGATGCTCCCTATAATATAACCTGGTATTTTAATGGCGAATCGATTCATAATATTGCCGGTGTAACCATCTTAATGCAAAGTAAACGTAGCAGTTCATTAAATATTGAAAGTGTTACGGCGGAACATGTAGGCAAATATTCATGTATTGGTGCTAATCAAGCGGGCTATACGGAAGTATCCACCCAACTAACCATAAGGGGTTTGTGGTCCATTTTTTAAATTTTAATTTGTTTTTTTTTTTGTTGTTTGTTGTTGTTGTGCATAAATTTAAGGCACTGTTTAATTAATTTATTTATAGATTTGGTAGCGGCTTAGTCTTACTCATACTAATGAAATAAATTCAAACAAAACGAAACTAAAAGCATACTTACAGGGGTGTTGGCTTAACTAATGTGTAAAAAAAAAAAACTGCTTTTTTTTTTGGAATGAAGACATAAGGTTCCAATAGCTCATTTAATGAAAACATCAGTATTTATTGTAAAATTTATTCCTCATTATTTAAAGGTTTTTTTTAATTTAGAGAAAGAATATATCTTTTCTTGGGAGCATATGTTAGTTAAAATTGGCCTAATAAGTGTAGTGCCATATATAAATTAATACACTTTTCACCTCCACTTTATATAATAATAATAACACTCCTAAATATAATTAGATAGTTATTTAACTTTAGGTCTTTTTAGTGTTAAACAATATATGTTTAGTTGTTGTTATGTTGTGAATATCTAGAACTGCCACAATTTAATCAATTTTCCAATTTAATCCAGTATATATATGTGTGTGTTGATAATGCGGCGCAGGCGTATGTGTTCATGTGTATGAGTCAGCCTCGGGGTGGATCGATCTACACCATCTTGTAGATTAATTAAATGATCTATTGGCCTTAAGGATAATGGCCAGCCTTTTTTAATATGTGCTACTGTTCCATTTCATAATCGATGGAAATACACATTAATATTGTCGTTGCGTCAAACGAATATAGGTGACTCGGGCAATTATACTTGTGTGGCCAGCAATAAAGCTGGTGAGGCTAGGAAGTGGTCCATTTTGAAAGTGAAGGGTAAATTGGAAATAATTTTTAATCATTTTTTTTGTTATTGTTGTTGTTGTTTTTTATAAAATTTTTATTTAATTTTTTTTTACATCCTAAATCATGTCCTTCTCTGGAAGAGTGAAGAATTTGTAAAGAAAACAAAAGACTTAGGAAACAAACTTGTTACGCTATGTTTTAGGAGGAGAAGGGAATAAAAAATTTACTTCCTGGTATTGCGGAATACAATAATAAATTAAAGGCATTGTAAGCTTAAGTTTTGAGCTAGAAAAGGAATGTTTTGGATAGGAATAAAGAAAACAAACGGGGCAGCTGAAATTTGTTGACAGAACGTGCCTTTATCTAAATGCGTAACCATATAGCGAAATACGTATAGTTTGATATTAGAACAGAAATTTCTAGGATCCAAGTGAGCTATGCTTTAAGTCAGCTGCCATTTTAACCTAACCTTAAAACCTAGCAAATGATGCTTTTGTCGCGCGTAGTCTAGTACAGTGTGTGTTGGAATTTTAGGCCACGATTCAAACCATTAGTTTCGGAATTCAACAAAAACGGATACGAAATGAAAAATTTCCATAGGGCGACTGTTCTCTACGCACCGTTTCTGGCAAAAACTCTGGAGTAAATTAAAATTGCCATGAAAAGTTTCTCAAAAAAAATCTGG
>QOCX01001426.1:14399-24439 GCA_005959815.1 Sarcophaga bullata | reverse complement strand
AATTCAATCAAATAAAAAAAAAAGAAAATTCAAAAATATATTCAAAAAAGAATTGCTTCTCAGATGATCTGTCTTGTTATAGTATATGCAGCATATTGTCTTTGTTGCATCAATCTTTTGTAGAATAAAATTTATAATTAATTTGAATTTCAAAAAATTTTAACTTAAATTTATTACCTATTCACTTAAAATTGTTTACTGGGTTGGGCATTCATCGTATTATTATGACTGAACATAAGTTCTCTTTATAACCATCGTTACAATCAGTCTAAACTTTTATTAACAAAATAAGCCTTATAAAAGCAACAACAAAAACAAAAACAACAACAATAACAACAGCACTACCAACAACATTAACAACACCGGTGGAAGCAACAAAACAACAACAATTCTTGAAAACAACAGTCATTAAAGCAACGTTTATAGAATGAACAACAGGGTAACCAGAAATACGTTAACGGAATAAAGCAATTTTGTGCTCAAATAAACGATTACGATTCGTATATACTACGAACATGTGGAACGACTATTTGAAGCTTCCAAAGGGGAAATTTTTACTTCTCAATAGGCTATGCTATTCATCGGTCCTACCAATATCGAAATGTTTAGTGGGTTTAGGATTTCCTATTTGAGACTATGCGAACACTTCGGCTTATGCTAACAAACCAGCAATTGTTGAACTACCAAGGAGGCCATATAACAGGCCACCATTGACGCCACCACAAACAGAATTATTTGCAGTACTGAAGTGGTACCAATCAAATGCGTAGTGTAACTGGCAACCGCGCAACCGGATTTATGTAGGAAATCATATTTAAAAAATAAGTGACAACAAATTGTCTTACTAAAGCCGTCCTTACCAGGAACCAGAAAGTCCCGATTGTAACCTAGCTTCTGATGCCCCACCTGTTATAGGTGTTAATTGTATGCATGATTGGCGGGTCCTACAGTTTAAAGTTGACTCCAGATGACAAGTTCTTAAAATTAATCTTAAAATTCTGTTCATGGCAATCGTATGAGATGTATGAGATGGTTTTGTTGAAAATGCCTTAGCTGGAGATTGAACCACGGGCTCTCGTCTAATAAACCAGAACACTACCAATTAAACTATGGCCGTTTCAGTCATACATACATGCATTCATAATTGGTCATAACAACCTTACAGTTAAGATTACGAGCTAGTTTCTCACACCATTTATGTTGTGTGTGTTAATTTTATTCGTTAGTTGAGGGATTTACAGTGTAAAGTTGACTCCAGACGACAGACTTGAAAAATTGTTCACGTGAATTTTTATTTACTTTCAGAGTTTTTGTCAGAAATCTGCTGAGAGGAAGTCGCTGATGAATTATTTTTTCATATTTCGTTTTGATCGAAATGTCTGACCTGGGATTTGAACTGTGGCCTCACGTCTAATAACTCATCACACAATCTACTAGACTGCCACGACTTCACAATTCTGATTTCCTATGAATGTTACATTGGTGATACTTCGTAAAACAGGCTGATGTATTTGGTGCTTGCCAATAAGACCTGTAATATCTCCTATCCTTAACTTGCCTTTTTTTCCTCTCACTTACTCTCTCTTACAATCAGGATCAGGTTGTTACATGACTATGAAGCTGTGGCCTGTTAGAAGAGATTTGCTGCAAGATTTGAATAAGGCCAGCCTGAGGTTGGTTATTGGATTTATTAAAGGGCAGCGCGTTATATTGCTGACAAGCATCTGGAACAAGGATCTGATAAGGATATTGCAGGGTACCTTGTGACTAGGTTTAGATTATCTGTCGAGAGCCGACATTAGGGCTCTCCAGAACTAAGTAGTTCGAGCTGTTTGAGAGTTCCCTTTCTATTTCCTCCTCTGACTTACTATCCTCTTTCACCTCTATGAGGAGGAATTTACAATTTGGCAACCGAGTATTGTACGTTTCTTAACGACAAACCTACCTGCCTATGTACCACATAAATAGACTCAAAACTAAACTCCATCGACACCAATGCCTCTATATTTCCTTTTCTACTCTAATTTTGTAACTCCAAAGCAATGCACTGTATAGGTTGTCCTCTGAGTGTTGGTTATATTAAAAAGTTCAGAAATGCTTTCCGAATCCTTGGAAGTACTAGGAATCGGTGTCTGTGAGCGAAATTCCTAATGATAATGATGATAACAATTTAACTGTCCTTTTAAGAGTTGTATCACTATTCGGTTACCCCATCGAACATCATCATGAGCGAATTTCATTGAAATGTTTATCAACAATTCCCAAGAAAATTATGTTCAAAATAAGATTGAAAATGATAATGATAATGATAATGATGTTTATGATGTAAATGATAATCATGTTCTTAAATATTATTTGTTTAAGTTAAGAACGTATGTTTTCCTTATATCCGGCATTGTTGTTGTTCTTCTTCGTTTTATTGTTGTGTTACCAACGGCAAGGGATAATAATGATGTTTTGTATTTCCACCGCTGAGAAACTTTCAGAACATTGTTGTTGTTGTCGTTGTTGTTGATAAAACAAACAAGTTCTATAAAGTACTAATACTTGTACAAATACAAATTTGAACACACACACACACACATACCATATACTTACATACACTGTATTTGTATTTGCACTAAGTACACATATACATACGTATAGAATGTATATGTATACAAAGAACTTGTACAAGTGTTGGCACAAAACATTGTCCAAAACGTGTCTGTGTGTAGATTATATCTTAAGAAAATAACCATTCATTACGACTATTTTGAGCAAATGGAATAGACATCACAAGCAAATGGCCACTTATACATGAGCACATGGACAATAATAAACAGAACATGTGTGCGTATCTATGTATGTATCTATGTGTTGAATAAAGCTTAAGTGTATGCGTGTTAGAAACACGAGTTTCCGGTGTTTATCTCTTTATTTGCCAACACAACGGAATATTATCGGCCAAATAGCCGAATTGAATGTCTTCAAGTAAATTGTATGATAATGGCTCTGTAATCCTCTGGACAAGTATTGGAATTAATGGCAACATTTTACATTAAAAGATAANTCTGTAATCCTCTGGACAAGTATTGGAATTAATGGCAACATTTTACATTAAAAGATAACTGTATATTCGATTTGAAATCCTTCCCCCATTGATGTGTTATAATTGCATAGAGAAATTATAATTTCATATTTATTTGTGGAAATATTTTATCTTTAAGAAAAATAAAATTTCGAAGAACATGGAACTAATTTCATAATAAATTATTCGGTATATTCGAAGCACATCAATGCCATGAATTTAGATACATAGAAAATATTGAAGAATGGCAGCCCTATTTCAAACAACAAGAAAGCAGAAGAAATTGCTAGCTGGAGCAAACAGTAGATTGTCTTATTAAAATTAAGGTTTAAAAGAACCGAAATTATCTCATTATAGTGCCGTTCTATAATTAGCACAGTTTTTAAGAATGAAGGAAATATTTCGTAACAGATACTGCTGCTGAAGACAAGGAAAAGATCAGTAGCTGGGTAGGAAAAATAATTTTTAAAAATATTTGTCAACTCTTTCTAGTATACCAAGTGGACTGGTACGAAATTCCTGAATTATTTTCATCCAAATAAATGGAAAAGTAAAAACACATTTTCTTCAAGGTATTGGCTATTAATGGCTTTACATTTTTTCTATCATTCAGGCAATTTGTGAAGGCCACGTCTTCGAAAGAATTATTGACTCAATTATAGATTTTCTCGTAGGAATCTAAGTACTGCTGAGTTAATACGCGCCTCAACAATGAAAGGAAAGATAGCCCGAACGCAAACAACTAATGAATAAGGCTGTTTGAGTAGCAGCTCCCAGTCTAATGATTTCATTGTATCCTGAATCAGTTTTTGCTTTTGAGCAAGTGCACTGACATTTTGCAAAATTAAATTGGCTTGTATTGCTGCTTATTCTAGTAGTTTTTCATTCAATGTTGTGTATTAGATAGTGTTTTGACTTATGAGACGTTAAGCCACAGTTCAAACCTCAGTTCAACTTCTCTAAAAAGAAAGAATAAAAAAATATTTCTTTCGGAGACTTTCTCCCTGCAGATTCCTGGCAAAAAACTCTAAGATAAATAAAATATTGCCGTAAAAATTTCTCAAAAGTTTGTTATTCGAAATTGACTTAAACTGAGGGCCCACCTCTCTTGTGTAAAATATCAACACACCACAATGGTAAGTGGTGTTTGAAACCTAGGCCTTTATCCTGACTGAAGGGTTGTATTGATCAATTGTGTATCTAAAAATGATCACTTGTTTCCGTGGCGATCCCTATTAAATAGTTGACCTGGTTCAAATCTGGTTCCTGCCGAATCGATCTGTTTTGTGTGCAAAAGATAATAGTTATTCCGAATACAGACCCAAATTTATACCGTTTAGGGTTCTGAGAATAAATTCATCTTTCAGAGCCAATAACAACTCGCTGCAATACTGATTTTCTACTGCGTTTTTGAAGCAAAAGTTCACAAGCATTTTTTCGGTTTTCCAATTGTCTGTCATTCAATTCATGTGGCATCCATTTTCCATATTTACGGATCTTTCCCTTCAACTTTTCTGATATTTGTTTCTGAATCAAGTTGTCAACTTCATCAAATATTTTGTGCAATTCGTTAAACGTTCTTCATGTCTCACATAAAAATCAATATCCTTTAACCGCCAAATCCAGCATCTGCATGTTGCTTGTGATAGAAAACGATAACAATTTGCCTTGACAAGCACTCAATGCAACTCTTCAGCACTTTTCTTCAAATGAAAACAGAAAAAGTTATGGTTTCCACGAATCATCGTTTTTATGATATAAAATACTTTGTTTTTTCACTGAGTTGATGTATACTGGATATGTCTGAGAGATGTTATCGACAGCACGAAAAAATTCTCGTTCACAATAAATGTGCCCAATAGAGATATTTGTATCTTGACGCTCACTTCATACCTTTACAGTATAGATACAGTTTAACTTCGAGACCGAAAAACAATGTTGAGAAGGTCCTTCGTACCAGTTATTAACTCTCGAAGATTTTGCTAGAAGATAGCTGGAAGGCAGTGCTCCGAAAATTTTTTTTTCCAAGATGTCAGACGTAAGGTTTGAACTCATTGGTTGACGATTAGTCAGTTAACTCAGTGCCTACAAAACTAAGGCGATGAAAGTGTATTGGGATTGATTTATAACTCTCTTCTGAAGTTAAGGATTGATTTCATAGTTGCCATAGTCTTCTAGGTAGTTTGTTGGCTTACTAGAGGCAAGGCCAGCGTTCAAACCTCAGACGGGGCATTTCCAACAAAACGAAATTTGAATATCTTCATTCGGCAATTGCCGCTTAACAGATTTCTGGTAAAAACTCTAAGAGTAAATAACACAATTGCCATGAAAAGTTTCTAAAAAATCTGTCCTTCGGAATCGACTTTAAACTGTAGGTCCTGCCACTCATGCATAAAAGTAACACACACAACACAAGTGGATGTGAAAAGCTAAGTCATAATCCTGACTGAAAGGTTGTAATGATCAATTATGTTTGTATATATGTACGCGTGCCTTAAATTGATCATTTGCTGTCGATAGTGACTTGTATTAATGATTTCATCCGATTTTTAGAGCTCGTTATGCACCAGACATTTTCGGTCCTACCAGTCGATCTGGCAATCGATTGCCAACGAAGTTGATTTCTATCGCTCATTAACTCATGATTTTTCCGGTTAGTATTTTTGAAAAAAAAAAAACATTTTTCTGTGTCAACGAATACGATGATTTTCTGATTTTCTGGATTTTCTGGAAAATAATCTCCAAAATTTTTCGTTTTAATGCTGTACCCTGTTGTTTAATTAGAAGCTTATTTGCCTTGTATTCCCCTTGATATTGGCTTGTGTAGGGCATAATGAAAGATTGAAAGTGAAAATGTCTATTAAGATCTAAACGTGGCAATAACTTTGCCACAAGGACTTCATATCCAATCATTCTTAAGATGTCCAGTAACAGTTTCCTTTAATTTTCTTTTGGAAATTTTTATGTGCACAGATTTTTTTTTCTTGTTTTCCTTTCTCTTTATTGGAAAACCTCTATCATTCTAGTTCGTTGACATTTTCGCTGACATAAAACAACAAGAAATTGCTAGACCTCAAGTACAACTAGCAGCATGAGAATGAAAAGAAAAGAAAAATATTACTTTCATATGAGGTTTCTCGTTTCATTCTCTTTTGTTTTTATCAGAAGATTTCTGTTTATCTTTTTACTCCATTTTATCATACTTTTGAGCATCTTCTTTGAATTTTTTTTTTTTGTTATTTTTCATTGATTCTTGCAACTAAAAAGAATTTCCTTTTTTCTTTTTTTTTTTTTTTTCTTTGCTCAGACTTTTGTTGCTTCGTAATAAAGGCAAGCAAACATTTAAAGAGTATTTGTTTAATACACAGCAAAAGCAAAGAAAAGAAAAACTGAAATTGAAAAGAAAGAAAGAGAAAAACCTATGCATGTACATAGAAATCAGTTACGAGTAATATGATGTATGGTATGTAGTATGTATGTATGTCGTATATGTGATAAGTTTACTTTATGTTTAGTTTGTTGTTTCTTCTTGTCAAAAGAAAAATAAATGTCAGAAGTAATTTAGACGAGTCGAGTCGGAAGTTTTTTTTTTTCTTTTCGTATTTTCCTTTTCAGCAAACAAGTAGAAGAATAAGAAGCAAAGAAAAAAAATCCGTTTCACTTTTATTATGATTTCCATTCAGCAAATTTTTTGCTTTTCTTTCTTTGCTTTCTTTACATTTGCTCGTACAAAGAAAGAAGATGAAACACATGCAAAATTGTAGGTAAAGATTAAAAGATACATTTGTTACGTCAGAGGCCTAATTAGTTATTAAAAGTTAAGGCTCATTATCCTAACTGTATGGCATTGCAACAAGGCAACATGAAATGTAATGAATGAAGAGAGGAGATAGGATAAGGTGAGTAATTTGAAATTATTTCAGTGAGTCTGTTCACTTAAGTGTTTTCCAAATAAATGTTTTAGTTTATCAAGGATCTCTCTCTATCTCTCTCTCATTCTCCATTATGTTAACAGAAAACTAAAGCCTCTTGGATAATGATGAGATCAATCTGCATTTAAAAAACCTGAACCCAAGAGTGGACAATGATATGTTTTTCTTAAAATTTTAAAGAAATTTAAACAATTCTAACAATTTTTCAACATACATACAGAATTGGTCATTACAACCCTTCACACGACTTATTTGTGTGTGTTAATTTTATACATGAGTGGAGGGACTTACAGTTTATAGTCGATTCCGAATGACAGATTTTTTTCATGGCAATTTTATTTACTCTCAGAGTTTTTGCCATAAATTTGCTGTGAGAGAGAGAGAGTCACTGAGAAAATACTCTTTCATATTTCGTTTTTGACTTGGGCTTTGAACCGTGGTCTCACATCCCATAAATCAACACATCGTTACTAGACTAAGGCGACTTTAACAATTTTCCAACAGTATTCCAAATAAAATTGTTTTTCTGTTATTATTACTCTTACTTACTTGATCATTACAATCCTTTACTCAGGATTATAATCCTGCTTTTGACACCAACCATGTTGTGTGTGTTTATTTTATTCTTTAGAGGCGGAACCTATAATTTTAAGCGACAAATTTTTGAGAAACTTTGTCAATTTAATTTACTCCCAGATATTTTGCCATTAGACTGCTTTCATCTCAGTAGCCTAAAGATATAATTTTTTCTCCATTTATTTCTTTAGTCTATAGGTCACTACTATATAAATGCACTAACGTTCTTCAAATAAATTCTGGTCAGTTTAATCAGAAATTTTGTTACGCATATATTCATATCGAGCAACTTTTTTTTATCTCCAGAGAAATAAGTTCATTAACACATCTTTCCTTGGCAATAGGGTGAGGCTTGAGCATAGGAATGGTAATCTCGCATATGAATCCATAAAAATCCACAGAAAATATATCGGAAGATATAAAAAAGACAATTGGTAGTAAACTACATGAAAATGTCATACAAAATTTATTCGCAGAGAAGGACCAATAATGCCTGACGTACGCCAGTTTGTTGCTAAAGTTAGTGTAACTGATTTCATTGGCTATGTGCCAACGCGTGAACGTGCATATTGACGTGAATGTGAACAGTCTTAAAAAGTTCAATTGGTTCAAGAGTTGAAACCGCTTCGCTAGATGGGCCAACAAAAACTGCACGATGATGTCGATTTTGCCAAAAATAAATCATATTTTCGGAAGACGCCCATTTTCATCTTGGTGAGTAAGTTATTAAGAAAAATTGTCATATTTGGAGCTAAGAAAACACGCACGTGGTCTCACACAAGCCAATGCACCCATTACAAGTGACTGTTTAATGCGACTTGTGGAGCGGAGGCATCATTGGTCCATATTTCTCTGAAAATGAGGACTGCGCAACCATTACGATCAATTAAGACTCCTATTGCACCATTACAACCGGTTTTGCAATCTCTCTTCATGGTATTGATGTGAACGATGTTTGGTTTGGTGCAACTTACCACACAACTCATGACACAATCGAAATATCGACTACCAGCTTTATCGTACTACAGTAATCGGATGGATGTATTGAAAAAAGTTCACTGCCGAGTTTGTGTGGCGATCTGGATCAGACAGTTCATAATTGAATAACATTCGCTGAGAAGCGTAAACAGTATTCAGTATTTTCATTGTAAAAAACGAATTAAAAACGAGTTTTGGCCAGTTAGCCAGAACTACGATATCGGCATAACCATAGCTTCAATACTTTCATGCTCTTGTGAGACTCAGTTCTCACATTAGCATTTTTTTCACCAAAACATCTGATGTTAACAGTTCCCCAGTAATTAACCAGTTTAGGTTTTATACTCTCCTAAAACAATTAAAGGCTATTTGATTTCAGATTATGTATCCATGTTCCAATTACGACGCTGTATCTCCAGCTCGTGTGTTGGTTTATTATACGATAGTTCGGCATGTTCAACGGCTGGCTTAGATATATCGGACTTAGTAAAATATAAATGAAAAGTATTTTATTCGAAGATTTTCTCTCAGTAGTATTGCGAAAAAAAACTCTGAAGGTAAATAAAATTACCATGAAAAATCGGTTGTTCGGAGCGGGCTTTAGATTGTAGATCCCGACACTCATGTATAAAATTAACACACGCAACATATGTGGTGTATGAAAGTAGATCGTAATCCTTACTGAAGTCGTAGTTATCATTTATGTCTCTATGTATCCTATGGAAGTTCATATAAGACTAACTTTCAAATCTCTCGTTACCTCTTCTAGATTTTCTGGTATTGTTGGATAGTCTGTTGTACACTCTAGTGCAGTAGTGCAACGGCCATACAAATATTCAGTTAATATTCTGAAATGATTCTACATCCATTAATACTTGGATGACATATAAACACTTCTCATAATGAATTTATGAGGTATCACCGTATTGAAACCAGGACCGCATACGATTCCTGGCATTGTGTTGTCAAGAGGAAAAATTTGTCTAATTCATAGCGTTCAGCGCTCATATTCATTGCCACTGTCGAAGTTCGATGTTCGCCAACAAGAGTGGTGGAGGTCGGTTAAGAATAGTAAATAATATAGTTCCCGGGGCAGCTGTCATGATTATCGTCACCATCCCCTTAATACTCTCAAACTGGGTTTGATAATTCCTTTGACAATTCACAAAACTCAATCACGTAGGGTTCGTCAAAGTTGATTTAACAAACAAAATATATTTTAAGATCGATTGCTCGTATACACTAAAAAAAATATCAATTGACGGATTATATTTCGTATCATTCATGTTCCAGTTCAGTTTTCGGTTCTCTATGATACAAGGATGTTTGGCGTTATCTAATTTGATTAGCAAGCAGTCCATTGAATCCAGCTATAGCATATTGATGGACCATGTGAGTAGTGCTAACACTGCGTTAGTCGATTTTAAACTGTAGGTACCGTCACTTATATATAAAATTTACACACACAACATGATTGGTGTGAA
>QOCX01001425.1:0-35128 GCA_005959815.1 Sarcophaga bullata | reverse complement strand
ATTTGCAGCAACAACAAAAAATCATAAAAGCAAAACTACAAAAGAACGCCTTCACACCATTCTGCTGCTGTTACTGTTTGTTGTTCCTCTTGTTGTTGCTGTTATAAAGTTCGTTTGAGAGTTGTTGTTGTAAAACATAGAAAAAAAATTCCTTCGAAAAGCCGATTAAAAATATGTGCTACAAAAACAATATTGTGCTCACCTACAATAAAAAAAAGGAAAGAGCATAAGAGAAGTACAATAATGTGAATGAGTATGATATAATAAGCAAATGAAAATGAAATTGTTTTTTATACTCTATAATCTGCACAGATGTTATAACATATTACAAATATTAGTTCTTCGTCTCAAGCCTTGAAAAATATCAATATCAATAAAATCAAAAGCTGAACTTAAATAGGAAAATTTGACAAGTTTTTCTACCTTTAAATTATTTTTGGGGCATAACAGCCAATAGACAAAGTTGACCGACTGTAGCTCAATAACATGATTATTTTTCTTGTTGCTGGTAAGCTTACAATGCGTGTGTTTTCTTTTAAAGAACATTTTAATGCAAACGCACATTCGCACATACGATTTACCATTATCAGCTGTTGTGTTGAATATTGATCGAATATGGTAACAACAAACAAATACATCAAGTGTTATTGTAGTTGTATTCTGTGTTCGTTGCAAAGAAATCAATAACACATTATAACAACAACAGTAATAATAATACCGAAAAAAAAATAACTTTAGCAATAATGAAAAAATAACAACAACACCACACACATGCTAAACATAAAGAGAAGAAGAGACAAACAAAATCTGACAACAAATATGTTTCAAACAATATAAAAACAACAACTGATACTCTTGCAAAAAAAAAAACTTGTGAGAATTTATTGCTCTCTATTTTTTTTTTTGCTGGTATGACGTGAACCTTTTTTAACGGCACTTCAAATTAATGTTCTTTCATGTGATACTGATTAGATATGAGTTGAGTAGAGTTGAGTAAATGGTCAGCAATTTCAAAATATTCCTCTTCTTTATTTTGAGAAATTCTAAAGACGCTTAAAGAGGAGGACCAAAGAACTCTACTCACCTACGCTTGAAAAAAGCCTGTGTAAATTTCTCGCTCTCTCTCGCTCTTTCTCGGTTTTGTTGTAATTCTTTTTTTGGTGAACCTTTCGTAATGGCACTTAAAATCGAAAATTGATTCTCTTTAATGTGATGCCGATTAGAAGTGAGTTGAGTTAAATGGTCAGCCATTTCAGTGTTCTTCTTCTTTATCGTTAGACGAAATCTAAAGGCAGCGCTTGATGTTGATTAAATTAAATGAAAAATATGTTTAAGAATGTAAAAAAATTATTTAAAATTAAAGTTAAAAAAAAGAAAAAGTGGAAAACATTTGCCTTTTTACGGAATTGTGTTGTGCCAAGTGAAAATTATTAAATTTTTTCGGTGCTTTAAACATAAATGTGAAATAGCCTTAGTATTCAATGTCAGGAACTTTAAAGAATCATTTGCTTGAACTTTAAACAGTGATAAGAATACGGGCGTGCGTGCGTGTGTGTTTTATTTTTATTTTTATTATTTCTAAGTGAAAGTGATAAGAAAATTTTGAGGAGTTTTTAGTGTCTATTAAGGTAAGTGACGTATTATGTTTATATAATATATATTTGTGTATATATTTATATTTGTGTACGTAATCCTCAGGTCACCAAAATTTTTATCCTAAAAACCAGATCATATTTTCTAAAGGCTTTTGGTGTATTAAATGCGAAGTTGGTCGATGACTTCGAGATATCCTAATCTAATTTTGCAGTATAGTAGTGAATATTAGGCAGTGAATAATTTTTTCTCTTAAATTAACATTTGATTTGCTTATCTTAAAATTCAAAACAATTTTAGTTTTGTTACTATAAATAATTTCTCAGGAGTATTGTTGAAGAAATTACCAATTTAGGTTTTCGTTCAAAGTCTAACCCATTAACTTTCATTCAAGAATGTTCCCGAAGAAAGAAAGAGATCACAAAGTTTTAAAAACGAAAAAGTTTTGAATTGGAAGATTAGCACTCTAGGTGCTTCAACGAGATTGAAAAAACAAATTAACTCACTGTGTAGTATGCAAGCTGTGTGATTTTTCGCTTTTAGGTTAGGGTATACCGAAAACAAATGATGAAGAGCATTCACTGTATTAAAAACGTGTGGAAAAGTATAGTCTGGTTTTAAGTTATTAGCGTTTTTGAAAATTGTCTATTCTATTTCTATTTTATATTCGGTAAAATTTTACAAACTTTTAATCCAATCATCGGAATACTAGCTTCTTAGATCATTCTTTAAAGAACTGTTACTTACTTACCCTTAAAACCTTTAGTCAGGATTATGACCACGTATCTAAAACTAGCCATGTTGTGTGTTATCCATGAATGACTGAACCTGCAGTTTAGAGTCGACTTAGATTTTTGAGAGTTTTATTTAACTCTCATAGTTCTTATCAGAAGATTGCTAAGACGAAGTCGGAGAAAAAAATTTTTTTATATATCGTTTTATTCGGGATGTTTGGGCGAGATTTGAACCTGCGCAAATCTTCACTGAATCCTATTTTTATTTAGTTTTAGAGGAACTCTTTCTATTTTCTCAAACTGAAAAGTGTATTCATTATGTTTTAAAATTTCTTTGAAGAATTCATTCTTTTAGTCACTAAAAACTATAAAGCAGCAGAAATCATATGTTTTTTGTGCGCTTTTTTTTTTGTTGTTTTTACTGTTACATGGGATAATAATTGTAGTCAAAGAGAGAAAACATAACGGCAGTTAAATTCCAAAGAGCAATGAGAGAAAGACACAAACTGACAAACAAAAACATATGATTGCAGTGTGAAAGAGAGAAAAGACAACAAACAAAAATCAACTGTTTTTAAAAAGGGCTGTGGTGTGGAGGGGGAAAAATGAAAAAAAAAATGTGTACCTTTTTGGAGAGCATGCGCTTTCTATCAAAAATGCGTGCAAATGCATGAAAATTTGACAGTTGCTGTCAAGAATCTATTTATTGGGAGAAAATATTTTTTTGCTTTTATTTGTTTTGCTTTGTGTTCTATTTCCGTGTAGAGTTTTGTATGTAAGGCGGCATAATAAACATGGATTTTTAATGCATATACACACATGTCTGTATGTACGTATGCATCCTTTTTTCCTTTTGTTGTGCTTAATAATTCTCCACATCATCTGCTGGCTTTGCCTATAATAATTTACAGCAATTCCAGAGTTTACCGTAATCCTTTGTAACGTTAAGACGTTATTTAACGCTTCTCGTCTCCTCTTTGTATACAATTTTTTAACGTAACGTTGTTATTATTGTTGTTGTGTGTGTTATCGAAAAAGTTGTTTTTTTTTATAAACGTTCTGTCGTTCGTTTTAAATGAAAATTTTTCTTTTCAAATAATTATCATACGTTTGCGGAATTTCCGTTTTTCTTCTTGTTTTTCATTTAAATTTTCCTGTCTTATGAGTAATTTTCCTGTATTTATTGTTATTGTTGGCTGTTGTTCTTTCATATATCGGTCGGTGGTCAGTCGGTCGGTAGTTTGTACGTGCGTTTCGGTTTGTTGAAAGATTTTACCGCTGCTGTCTGTTCCTTCCTGATACTGCTGCTGCTACCGCTACTGCCTTTGGCGAGACGGGAGTGTTTTTTTTTGTTTTTTGTTTGTTGTTGCCGTTGTTACTGACGTTCGTTCGGTTTGTGAAATTTTTCTGCAAGAAAATCCAAAAAAATATTTTTTTTTGGGGTGGAAACCATTGATTTTAAATAAAATAAAAACAACAATAAAAGAAGAAGATAATAATAATAAGAATAAATATTCTTAATAAATATTAAAGCGATAAAACCTTAACAAAATAATAGAAAAAAAAAAAACCAAACCAATAAGGTGGGTAATATATATGAAATATGAATGCTTTTTTCTTTCTTTTCTTTTCGATAATCTTTATCGAAGAGGGAAATTCAGCTACAACAACAATCAAACAATAGCAAAATAATACATACGCATACATACGTATTTATCACTTGTATATATGCCTCTCTCATCAGTGGGTCTGTCTATCTCTGGTACATACATATGTATAAGCGTTTTGCCAGACAGTTTAAATGGCTTTATACATACAAGTTCTCCTCTTTTTCCCTCCTCTTTTTATTGGTTTCTTTTGCTGTTCATGGCAATATTTTCTAAGGATTTGATTAAAATTTCCTAAAGTTGTTTCATATTCGGACATAAGGTATATAAAAGCCATGGAAAATAAAAGGAAAACTAGTAAACAGCAGGGCAGCAGTGCTGTCTTAATAGAATTTAGAACTTATAAGAAGGAATATTCTTAGTTTTTGGGATTCTCTTTTAAACTCTTTTTAACCATTTTGGCTGTAGTAAATACGTGCGGCGGTGTGTAGTTAGTTGAAGTGGTTACATACTCATGAAGAATGGAATAACAGAGGCTAATTGTGATCCATTGTCATAGCACAATTACTCTCTTTCTCTACCTCTAATCCTAGCACCATTCGGAGTTCATTATACACCCGCTTAGTTTATTAATATCCTTCCCCGGCAGTTTAATAAGATTCATTGCATGGCAGTTGCATTACCGTTTCCTCTTCTAGCTCGCCACCATAATTTATGCAAGTCATTTGCAAGGTAAGCAACATCAATGCATCTCGCATAAGGATCCAGAACGCATTAACGACGTTGAGCAAACTGTTTGGCGTTTCAGTAGATTTTCCATGTGTTCATTATTTAGATATGGTCAGATTTGCTGCTCTATCTTGTCCGTATTTACGGAATCTTGTCTCATATTATCACTTCCTAATGTGGTTCCAATAGTAGAAAATTCGATCGAAAGTTCGGTGGTTGTGCCATACTTAGCCAAATAATCATCACGACAGTCCTATGAGATACCGTTATATCCCGATACTGGTATAACTTTTGAAAATTTTTTAAACCGTGATTGTTTTTCAATGCTCATGTAAAATTTCAATAAAAAAAAAAACAAAAATGGAAAAAATTATTCAATATTTGTCAGGCATGTGTCATAGCATATAGCAACAGAAATTGATTTTAAAATCCGATTACAATAAATTTTTTTTTTTGCTTGCACCCACCTCCCTTGAAATACAACAAAAATAAAAAAAGGAGACAACACTTAAAAGGCAAACGGTACGAAAATCTAGACTCGTTTTAAACAATAAAAATTGGATAAAAATACATTAAAAAGAAAATATTATTTTGCACTGTTTATGTTGTTGTTGTTGTCGTTGTAGTTTTGTCGAGCAAAAGATTTTGTTTAATGAGCTTAAGAGAAAAACCAAAAAGAAGAACAAAAAAAAAAATGTTTGTTTGTGGCCAATAAAAAAGTTAAAAAGAAAAAATAAAATTTAAAAATCAATGTCAAAATGAATTAAAATGTACACACTCACACTCTTATATGCATTTTGCAATGTATTGTGTATGAAATTAAAATATGATCAAGGCCAATTAAGTCTTTAACAAGAAATAACGAGAATAACTTTTATTCCATATTGTTTGCTTATTTTTACACTCAAAAGTTAAAGTTAGGTTCACTTGGCAGTTGCTTCAAAGGTTACATCTTATTTGTGTTACCGTTATCACACTAATACTACCTATTCCGTTATAACTTCTGATTGGAATATCTCTTAACCATGACGAGAGTCTTATGAAGATATGAATTTGTTTCACATCGCCTTAAACTAGACAAGTTTTGTCACTAAATTCTTGGTGTCTATAAATATTTCTCTTGAATTTCCAAACGCCGGACAATGATGGAGTTCTGTGGTCTGCAATTGTTTCTTGTCATTGTAGAAGTCGTTATGATGTATTCCTATTCTCCGGGCATGTAAATTAAGCTTGAAGTTGCCAATAAATGAAGATTTCACGAGACAATTTGTTTATCTCTCTGCAGAGGAACGCCAATCTCAAAATTCAGTTGAATATACCGGCAATTTTGCCGGCGTTGTTGTAACTCCCGATGTCTCCCTGTCCTTGAACAGAAATGAGAGTACCCGTCCAATGTCTCGCTATTTTCTCCAGAGATACCCGGTATTCTTGGACACTATTAGATGTGATGTAGGCATTCTCTAGGGATCAAATGGTCGCTTTAATGTCGGTAAATATGCGTAAATAACCATACGATAGGCTCTGATACCGAATTCGAATTGCGACACTTTTTTTTTGTGGCCATTATTTCAGCCTGATAAATACTACAATAATCTAGGAGTACTAAGGGGTTAATCAGCTGTTCTGTTTTTTGCATGATCTCCATTCATCAGTGAAAACTTGAAACTTTTTCTGGGAAGTGTAAACCATTCTCACAAAAGAATTTACCCGCGATCTTCGTTGTAAAACTAGAAGCAAAAGCAGGTTGAGGTATCGTATAGTCGATAGGTATATTTAGATCAACCATGCTTAAGATTTCGGCATGACCATATCTTTTGTAATTCTATGCTCGTTTGACGCTCAGTCTTATTTTCTCATTTGCAGCCACTTATTGCGCCAACCAACATGTCTGGTGGTAGCCAGTTAAGGGTAGTAAACAATGATGGATAATGTAGTTCCATCATGTTATCATGATTGCTATCATTCTCATAACCTGCTCAAACTAGGTTTGATGTCTTCTTATCTCTAAAACCAACTACCAAAATGTCGCTCCGTAGAATGGTGAAATTAGAATAAAAAGAGAAGATTAGTGGGAATAAGCTAAGAAGCTAGGCAGTGCTTACGTCTAGTGATTGCAAAGGTGATTCCATTTCAGTTACTTGATTTTCGATTTTACAGTTCCGTTCATGTGTTTGTTAATGTTTTGGATTTTTATGTTCTGCTCATTCGCATTCGGTAAGGGAAGCGTATGACTCTGTAGCATATGACATCTGTAGCCTGTAATTGGAACAACGCCAAATACATTCTTTTTTTTTTTCTTAAATTTTAAGTTTTGTCATTAACAATTAGAACAAAAGAGCAAAAACAAGAAAATCAAAAACAATAACCGCAACACTAAGTAATTAACAAGTAATCTGATGAGCAGCAGTTTTTATTTTTGCTCCGCGTTATTATGGTTGTGATTAGCAATGAAATGTTGGTGATGATCGATCCATCTATCCACTCGCTCAATCTGCCGTTCAATTTAAATAAAAAAACCGCAAAAATTAATAACAATTGTTACAATAATTAGAACAACAACAATAATAATAATAATAATTGTAATTATTATTGGTGTTGTTATTATTGTTATTTAAGGAAATATTTATTTTTTCTTCTTCTTTTAATTGCTATTAAACAGATCGCTTTACATGCCCTGGCTCCCGACTGTGTCTCTCTGCTTCCACCCTTGGATAAATTGGATCCAATTAGAACAAAACAAACATGATTTATTCACATACCCTGCCCGTATTATTGATTCTTCTGGGAACAATTTATGTGACAGTATGTAGGGGACTTGTAGCAAGGGACTTGGGGGAGTGCTGTTGGTAATTGTAACTAAATAGTCAGTCTGCTCATAGAAGAATATTAAATAATTATTGATATTTTTCCATTTTTGTTTTATTTTCGGTTTGTTTTTAAGCAATAAATTTTGTTTTTTGTTTTGTTCCCTTTTTTTTTAAATAATTGGTTCATCGTTTTATTTCTATTGTTTATAATTTAAAATTCTTTTTTTGTTTATTTATCTTTAATTTACTGTTTTTTATTTTTATTTTTAGAGTTTTTTTTTTGTTGGAAATAGTTTACGAATTTACGCTCGTAATATTTCTTATCTCGTTTATTTCTAATAAAAAATAAAATAAAAAAAAAATAAAAAAAGATTAAATAAAGTGTGTAGTAAGTTTTGTAATGGAAACGCCCTCAGAAGAGAACAAACAAATAAAAAAAAAAATCCCATTCTTCATGATTAATAACAATTTCTTTGTTATTTATTTATACAATAAAAGCAATACAACAAAAAAAAAAAGAAATGATATTCCTATAAAACCAAAGAATATTTTTCAAATTATTTCAGGGTCACACAAACCAAGTGATAATTATACTTCTGGACTATAAAAGACGTGCAGAAAATAACGTTGTTACTCCTTTGAAACCGAGTAATTCCTGTGTATCCATAGGATGATATTCGATATTTTTCGATTTCAAATGGTAATCAAAAGAAAACGCTTATATAGCTAGGATCTCGAGGAAACTTTTAGTTCGTTATAATACTTTGTCCTTGCCATTATGTACGACTCAGAATGTCATTTAAATCACAGCCTCTAGAATGATAGCAGCAGCCGGTCGATTCTTTTCACATGGCTATCGACCACATTTTCACACATTTCCGGCGGTATCTCGACAATAATTGAACGGATGTTCAAATATTCGCAATTTAAGGGATTATCTTTGTAGACACAGTCTTTGGCATGGAAAGTAACGTTGTTACTCCGTTGAAACCGAGTAATTCCTGCGTATCCATAGGGTGATATTCGATATTTTTCGATTTCAAATGTAAATTAAAATAAAACGCTTATACAGCTAGGATCTCTAGGAAACTTTTGGTTAGAATATCATTTAAATCACAGCCTCTAGAATGATAGCAGCAGCCGGTCGATTCTTTTCACATGGCTATCGACCACATTTTCACACATTTCCGATGGTATCTGGACAATAACTTAACGGATGTTCAAATATTCGCAATTTAAGGGATTATCCTTGTAGACACAGTCTTTGACATGGTTAGGTTAGGTAAGGCATTTAGTACAATACCCAAAAGTCAATATGACCCATTGTAAATGTCCTCTGTTCCAGAGGGGAGAGAGAATACTGCATGAGATAGGAAAATGGGAAAAGGAGAAGAGATAGAAAAGTTGAGAAGGCCTATGTTTATACCACAATCAATACTCGATCCAGGAGTAATACATTT
The DNA here is from genome assembly GCA_005959815.1 of Sarcophaga bullata. Taxonomy (NCBI): domain Eukaryota; kingdom Metazoa; phylum Arthropoda; class Insecta; order Diptera; family Sarcophagidae; genus Sarcophaga; species Sarcophaga bullata. The sequence goes on along the minus strand of QOCX01001425.1, from coordinate 26,198 downwards.
TATAGAGTAAACCAATCTGAGTTCAAAATAAATCTTGCCATAGCAGCAAATTTTTATATTAGCCTGCTTGGTCAAGGATGTCAGAAAATGAGAGTTCAAAAACTACCTTCTTTTCATGGCAAAAGCAAGACACTGTCAAGTTATTTGCCGGAATTCTAAGTGTGTGGGTTGTAAGCAATGATAGATAAAACGATATCATCCTACTCTTGGTTATAGTAGATCAGTAGCCCCGCTAAGATGTAAAACCTGATCTGTTAGAGTGGAACAGCAATAAAATCATAACCGGAATGAAAACTGCGTGGAACTACCTATAGTTTACTTATTAGATGCGAGTTAGTGGTTCAAACATCAGCTCAGAGATATCTCGTACGAAACGACGTATGAGAAAAATTTTCTTTGATAACTTCCTTCAGCAAGTCTTCTGGCGTCAAATAGAATTTCCATGAAAAGTTTCGCTAATATGGCGTTCCGGTAATGACATTAAACGAAGGTTCTGCCATCCATGGATAAATTAACACGCATAACATTAGTGGTTTGAGAAGCTAGGTTGTAATTCTGATTAAGGTATTGTAATGAGCAATTAAGTAAGAAGAAGTAATCCAGGATTGAAGTTTATTTTTGCTGTTTCTAATAAGATTTGATCAGTGTGATGTACAGTGTATTTTTCGCTTCTTATTTAAACCCATAAAATAGAAATTGAAGAAAAATGCCGAAATTTATAAAATTTGTTCGCGGTAATTACAAAGGAAGGAGGAAGTAAAGAAACATATTCTTGTCAGAACTGTTTTATTTAAAATTTGTTGAATTTTTATATTTTGTATGTGTGTGTGTGTGTTTTTTTTTTGGGGGGTATTAAACTCTAAATGGCCTGCTAGAATATCTTTTCAATAAGTTTTGCCATGAAGCTGAACCTCGTTCTCATTTTCAATTTAATAAACATTAAAACCTTTCTATTTTATTAAGAAACAAAAAAAAAGCAAAAACTTTTGCCAAATAATGTATGTTGCCGACATTTTTTTTTTTTTTTTTTTTTTTTTTTTGATAATTTTCGGTTACATTTTCCTGTAACTAATCCATATGGCAGTCGTCGTCGGTTGGTATCCTTGTAAACGCGAAATATTGCATGTCATATGCTGTGTTTTATTACAAACAAAAAAACAGAAAAAAAATCTGCCGCATTAAAAAAAAAGAAAAAAATGGAATAATAATTTAATACAACTATACCAACAATTACAAAAACAAAAAAAAAAACAACTAAAAAGTGTTTCTATTTTATACGTTCCAATACGTCAACATTTAGGGGAACGTCATAAAGAGTTTTTGTCGTTTTTTGTTTTTTTGTTTTGGTTTATTTCGGTTGCATGACTCACGATGTTTTCCATGGAATTCTTGCCACAACTTGCCTGCCGTACGTACATACTCTGTACGTACAACTATTCAAACGATATAGAACCTCTGACACCATTTCCAAGTTTTTTTTTTCATTATTTTTTTTTGGGCTTTTGCAAATACAATATTTAATAAGATATGCTCCCAGTGCCTCCCTTCTCCATCCATTACTTTTCCAAAGTGGAGGGCTTTCATATCTTTTTTTTTTTAAGCAGAGATAAACTGCCATAAAAATAATTATTATTTTGACGAAAATGTTGAATTTAATTTTTTATTTTTATAAATAAAATGCGGCACGAGTCACTACCAGCTAGGCGAGTCATATGTAAACGACACTCTACTCCATGATATGCCACCTCACTCCACTTCACTTCACTTCACTTACTCAGTTATTTTACACCGTCTGTCCATATGGTGTTTAATTTAATTTTTTTTTAATTTTATTTTTTTTCTTTTATTTGTTTTTGTAAAAAAAAAATGAAAAATTTATTATTTGTTGTAACATTATTCTTTAGGTTTGTTGTTGTTTTTCGCTGTTTGTTTTTTTTTTTGCACTATTGACTGTTGTTATGACGAATGCTAAGTGGTGTCCACTCAAAGAAAAAAGTTAGTCAATCTAATCAAATGTATATCGTTTGTCTATATAGAAATATCGAATTTTATCGATTACTTAGTTGTAATACCTTTGGTCATCGTACTGTATATATGACGTCTCATAGACACCCATGCAATTTTTTGGCCTCCTAAATGCTGAAGCTAACAGGCATTTGCCAGCTAACTGCTGTCAAAATACGAACAGGCTTCCAGCCTTTGGCAGTATTATGGCAAAAATGGCTAAAAATCCATAAACTAGATTACGAGTCGTCTTATTCGCCGGATTTGGTCCAGATTCGTTAATTTTTTGTTTCTGAACCTGAAGTACTGATTTGACGGCAAGAGATTCTAACTTCAACGACGGAATCATTTTACAAAACCTATTTGATGAGCTCATATAGAGCTATAGAGCCCAAAGGATAGATACATAAAACAATTTTTATCAAGCGGTCGTTTTTTTTTCTGTTTACTTTTTATGGATCCGCCAGCATTCGCAAAAGTTTGTTGAAAACTTTTGACATTTACGTGTTACAACAGCGTTTGTAGTTGGCAACCGATTGCCAATAAATTTTCAGGAAGGAAACTTTTTGTTAGAAGGATAAGGAAGCAGCATCTCACTTCGATTCGTTATTAGATCAGGTTCTTTCAAAATGAAGTTTGTGTTGGATTTGCTATGTAGCTCTATGAAATCGCCGTTTTCTTTATAGGTTGTGTCTTTTCTCAGTAGAGGAGATTCCACGGTTCAAACCCCAGCTCATAGACGTCTTGAAAAAAAAAACGAAAAATTATTTCTTTTGCATGACTTCCTCTCATTAGTCTTCTGGTAAGAAGAGAGTAAAATAAAATTAACAAGAAAAGTTCTGCAAAAATCTGTTGCTAGGGTGGTGTAAGAAGCTAGTGGTGAGGACTCCAATTCCGATCATGCTATTCCATATAAAGTTTTTGGTTAATAGAAGTGTCGATAAGCTTGTTCATAATTTATCACGAGGTGGACAATGTTTAGTCCATATTCCCTGTCTTAGTTAATATTTGTAGGATAACAAAAGTCTAATCTAAGACTGATTTACCGGATTTTGAAATGGTCTTGCACTATGGCTTTCAATTTATTGTATATTATCGTTGAAAATATGATGATAAAAAATACAAAATTGTTTACATTAACTGTGATATATTGGAACTTCAGTAGAGTAGAGTAGAGTAGACGATCGTAGGAAAGTAGAGGAAAGTAGAGTGGAATAGAGTACAGTAGAATACAGGAAAATGAAGTAGAGTATAGTTAATATAGTAGAGTAAGATGGAGTAGAATATTACATAGTAAAGTGGAGTAGAGCAGTGCAGATTATAATACAGTAGAGCAGACTAGATTTATGAGTAAAGTGTAGCATAGTAAAATAGAGGTAAATAGAGTAGTAGATTGGAGTAAAGCAGCAGGGTAGTGTAGAATCGATAAGGTACTCTGGCAATGTAAAGTGAAACAGATCAGAGAAAGTAGGGTAGGTTATAGTACACCGAGTAGGATGGGAAAATAAATGATTTTTTATTAAAAATTTACTGCCTAAAGAAAGAAAATTATTAAAATTCAATTTTTTTTACAATTTTTAATTTTTGTTTGTGAAGCAATTAATTTATTTTCGAATTTTTAACAAATTTATCTTTATTGTTCATATTTATTTCGTAACATTTATTTATAAAGTCCTCCATAATCAGTTATGACCAGTTAGATCATCATCATCATCATCATCACATTTCAATAGGCAGACAGACAGGCAAACTAAGCTATTCATAACAATAACAATTTAGTTTTTTTTCTTCAAAAAATAAATAGAAATAAATGTTTATACACAATATTTATACAATATAATATAAATATAATAATAGAATAGAAATAAAATAAAAAAAAATCGAATTTAATCAGTATTCCACGACCACTTGATGTAATTAATCGAATCCATTAAAATAGTTTTTTTTTAGTTGTCTGCGCATTAAAATAGACACACTTTAAATGTTGTAAAACAACAACAACAACAATGTGTATGTGTGTAAATGAGGAGGGGGTGTTACGGGTTCAAAAGCCAGCCATTAACAAAAAAAATTAATTGGCTTTTAACAATTTATGCCACAACAAACCAAAAACGTAAATTTTTATTTTTTTTTTATTTTCGTACAATATTTTTCACACACTTGTTAATGCAATAATAAATAGACAAAGAAACTGTAACGAATCACTTTAAAAACAACAATTTTTTATTTTTATTTTGTTACAGTCACTGCCACTGTTCAACCGGGCTGGCTGGCTGTTTAGCGTACGTGTTTCATTCAATTCGTTTTCGTTTTTCTATTTTTGATTTACAAATTCAACCACAATAAGACCTTAAAAGTCTTGAACCGAAAATGAAAGAAAAGAAACCAACTTTAAAACAAATTTAATTGACATTTTAATGTGACTTCATTACATCAAATCGTTATTAAGAGTCGTAGATAATTAGCTGAACTGTGCTTTCAAAATATGAAAAAAAAAACAAACAAATTTAACGAATATTATCGTATCGTAAGAAAGGAAATACGAGGGTTGCTTCAGACTAATATCACTTGATGTAATACCACTTTCCATTATTTTTGTTGTATCCGAGAGAATCTGTGATAATGTAAACAAATCCTACAGATAGTCAGCACTGCAGAATATCGGTTTAACGGATCAAATTATCTCTTCAATCAAAGAACTCTAGCGTGGCATGTTGTAAGAAGCGCGTTTGAAGCACTATTGGAACGTATGGTCAACAATTGGTCATAAATGTTCCAGAGTAGCTAAGTCTCATAGAATAAAATTGAGAAGAGCCGAGTAGAACAGATTAAAATGCAAGTCGAGTTAAGAAAAGTCGAATAGAATAGAGCAGAGTAGAACAGATTAAAGTACGACTTAGTCAGGTTAGATGAGGACAATGCAAAGAAAATTAGATCCTCGTGAAAGGATAGGTTAGGTTAGGTAATGTGGCAGACCACCTTCGACGGCAAAGTTCTCGCTTAGGTCGGCATTAAGACTCATTGTGATATCACAATCAATATTCAAGGCTGGTATCAAACATTCCCTTAGGGAAAACAATCCGGGTCCAAAATAAATCTTGCTATCGCAATAATCCTTATATGAGTGTTTTAACTTCGAACTGATCTACTGCCTAATAAATGCCATAGTACTTGAAGAATTAATCATTTTAAATGTCTGTGTAACTACGCTGTTTTTTTTTTCACTGTTTTTCAAAAATTTTATTTGATTTTGGGAGTTAATTTTGTCACTAAAAGAAATAGTGTTGAATCAATATTTTATTATTGTTATTACTGTTGTTGTTACTGTTTTTATTGTTGTTATTAAGTGTTGTTGTCATAATGTTTCTTTTGAAATGACATTGACGCCAAAACAACGCACACAGAAAAACAAAATTGGAGTGTCATTTAGAAGTAAACACCACCGATAAAACAAAACAAAAGAATCATAAAAATAATGATAAAAAAGCAACAATATAACTGTCATTCAGTCGAGACAAAAGGACTGACTGACTGACTGACTGACTGACTGACTACATATACGCACATACGCTCACAAACTATTTGGCAATCAATTGAATGAATTTAAGCTCCCAATGAATACGCGTAATTGACGAGACAGACAGTAAAAAAAACCAAAAAAAATCTTTTTTTTTTTTTTTGCTGTTTATACTTACTTGCCAGTTATGAAGAGTGGGGACAAGGGGTGACCTATAGTGACATTGTTTTCTTTGTCAACGCTGCCTGCTGCCAGACGTCATGTCTTAAAGGGCGTCAATTATTACAACCATGCCATTTGGGGAAAAAATGTCTGTCTGCCCGCGTACAACTCAATTATAATTTTTGGTTGCAGCTTTAAAAGGAAAATTTAAAATTTAAAAAAATTTAATTTTTTTTTTTTATTTGGAAACAAAATTGAATGTCAATATTGCATGAAGAAGAATATTTCTTAATAATACAACACAATACAATATAATATAATATAATATAATTACGTGTACAATTTAAGAAAGAAATTCTATTTTCATAAAGAAAATTGTGGGCATGTTGCCCAATGTTTATTGTATAAGAAAATTTGAAACCGAAATTCCGAAAATGAAAAAAAAAAATTCGGATTTTCTGGTGGTTATTTGTGATGATGAAATAATACTGACCTACAACAATAAATTTTTTCGTTTTTTAAATTTCATAAAATAAAATGAAAAAAAAAAACAAAGAAACGATTAAAAAATGTTGAGCATTCCTCTGATAATAGGCAGTAGCAAAAACAACAACAACAACAACAATAAGCGCAATAAAATAACAAATTCATGTCAACAACTTGAATATTTTTGCCCGACGATGTGTAATTTTCTTTAAACGAAATATTTCAACGCCTTTAATTGTGATTCATTTCAACTTCTGTTCTGTTCTTTTCCGTTCAGTTTTATTGGGTTCTTGTCATTTTTCTTCAGAATATTTTCTTTTAATTTTTTTTTTAGGAATTTGAACTGAAATCATCACAACCATCATCATCATCATCGTTCTTTTTAATTTTTATGTGTTCAAAACACTCATGGATTTCAATTTGATTTGCTTTGGTCATCACAACCAAAACAACAGTGGCCATAAAATTTTTGAAAGGAATTAAAAGCTATCGTTTATGGGAATAATAGAATTTTTTGTTAAGAAATTTTTAAAAAAGTTTTTCAAAATTTTTAACAGAAATCGATATAAGTCAACCCAACTTAAATTTTTTTGTCCAGACATGGAAGCATAAAACTTCTCTGGTGAAGGTACTTTCTTCACTGCTACGGTATCAAATCTCATTTGGTTCGTGAGAAATGGCTTTAAACTGTCTTTGACATGTACTGTGAAATATTCTCAGAGCAGTTCAAGCCTGCTTTTATTAGCTTTTCTAAGCTTTACATGGAAATGTCAGTGAATTAGCAGAAGTCTCAGTTTAAGAAATCAGGAAATGTAAGTTTATACAAATCCACCTTCTCAGCTGACGTAATCAGGTAGATTATTTTTGCTTTCAAACTCTTGTGATGGCTGTATTCAGCAAGATTGGCAAAAAGGCGAGAGCTCTACCCACTCAACACTTAATTGAGACTGTAATGCTTAATGACACGGCTATAGTTTAACATCGGCTCTGAACAGCAGATTAGAGCAGTTTTTTAAAATGCCGTTATACTAAGCAGAAAGCCGCCGTAGTGTAGTAGGTGTATTATTAGACGCGACTCCGAAGTTCAAACATCAGGTTGGACGTCTTGACCAAAACGAAAAATGAAAAATATTTCTTCAGCTACTTTCTCTCAGTAGTCGTCTAGCAAAAACTCTGATAGTAAAACAAAATTGCCATTAAAAGGGTATCAAAAGTTAGTCGTCCGGAACTGTACTGTAGGTCCCGTCACTTATGGATATTATACAACACGGGTTGTGTGAGAAACTAAATTGTAATCCTAACTAAAGGGTTGTAATGATCAACTATGTATGCATGTATGTATGTGTTGGATTATTAGAGGCGACTTTCTTCGGCTGTTTTCTTTCGGCAGTTAAAAATTGTTTCAAAATTCTGTCGTTCGGAAAAATTTTTGAATTGTCGTGTTAGAAATCATGACCTGATTTTTAATAAAAACTAAAACAAGCGAGCTAGAAAAATTTTTTTATGAATATTTCTTATTTCTTTCTTGTTTTATTTTAATTATTTTTTTTTAATTTCAGGTAAATACATTTACATTTCATCAAAATCCATTCGTACGAGTATCGTAAGTAAAAATCCAAATAAAATTTAAAATTTTAAGCAGCAATTACGAAGTTTTTGGAATAGTTTCCGATCATCAAACACTGCTAGTTGTTGTGGTCAGAAACATTGCTTATCGTCAGCAATTTTAGTAGGTGTATGTCAGCAGATTTGCTTTGGGATAATGCCTCCGTTGTCTATTCCTGTAGCTATTTAATTTTTTGTTAGGTTCAAAGATTTCGTATTTACGGGGGGGGTGGCTGACTGAAGACATTTTTAGTGACATTTACGGTATTCCTTTTGTAATATTGGTTAGTATTGATTGTTATGTAGTACTCCCGTAATAGCTGTGTAACAGCCGCGTCACGTATCCATGGTGATGAGATTATTTTGTACGTCCTTGATTAGCTCAAGTGTATACTTTTTATTCAAAGACAGTTTTCGTGTCGATTTATGCACTGTTTTTATGTTGTCTTTCGACGCTTCTATTTTCAATAACAACTAACAATTTACTACTACAACACCAAAACTTTCTTAAGAAAAGAAGAAAATTCAATGATTTGCAAAATTGTTCAATCATTCGCACAATCAATCACAAAATCCACCAAATCTCTTAGCTTGAGTATGATAAATCGTATAAAAATCTACTGACATGTCAAGCAACGGAGGAAAACTACCATAAAATATGTTGCAGACAAAATAAAAAATCGACATTGTATGCAAAAGTAAGTGCAAAAAGAAAAACAACAACAATAAAAGAATGTAAAGAAATTTTAAAAACGTAACTACATAGCCAGACAAACTTTAAAATAAAACAGAGAGTCTTAAAGATTTTTTCCTTCGAAATTCATAACAATTGAAATTGAATTGAAGTTTTTTTTTAATTCGAATTTTATTATTTGAAGCAAAAAAAAAAAAAACGTTAAGAATCTCTGAAATTTTTTTTGACAAATTTAAAGGCTGTCTGCCAGTGACATATTATAGCTTTACAATCATAACATAAGAGCCATGAAAAGCATCAATAGCAATACATACATATTGCCATTTCAAATTGGACTATAACAATAACAATTACAACAAAGATAAAATATGTCATACACTTTACATAGTTACAATAATAAAGCAGATTTTATAATATTCCTACATGATTACGAAGCATCACTAACAATAAACCACAATGACTGTCACTATCACATACATTACGTGTTTGCAATTCATGACGCTCTAAAAAATTAACGTACGTCTGAGAGCCCTAATTTAACATTCTTTTATAAAAGATTTTAAGCAGGCGCTTAATCTCTCTATCTCTCTCTCTCACTCTATTTCTCTTTCTTTAAATCTCATAATGATAATGAGGTGTGACGACTACAATTTGTTTTTATTAGCTTGCTTTCTTGGTTCAATGTTTACAGTGTAAACAACAAATTTTTGATTTAAAATTTATTGTTACAATAAAAAGAAAACAAAGATTTTCGGTATTTCCTTTACATGTATGTGTAGGTGAGTGATTGTCGGTGATGTGTTATAATTTTACAATAATAACATATGAGCCATGCACTCCATCCATCACTCACTTAATTGATATTACCAAAGAGAACAAAAATACCCACAGCAATAACAACTAAAACGATGATAAAATAAGACATGCTTTGTTATTCATCCGTACATACAATAGTTTAGACAGCTTTGTTTTTGTTTTTTTAATTTTACAACAATAAAGCATAGTTTATTATAATAAATGAGTAAAAATCGTACATAAAGAGTGTAAAAATTAAGTGCTCGTACGAGTTATCATCATGTTTATTACAAAAAATAACGATTTTATCAACACTATACTCACCACAATTATACTTAGAAGAGAAGCAAATAAACTCGAATTTTTTATGCATGAAATTCATGATAAATTCATGTTACATATCCATACATATGTATGTATGTATGTATGTATGTATGTGCATTACAAATGTTACTTTTCATTACATTTTATTTAACTAGACGCTAGGGATGCATTTTCTCTCTTCCTCTCTTTCGCTCTCTCATTTTATCACTTACAATGATAATGAGGTGTGAGTACTTTAGTAGTGGTAGTTTTTTTATTGTATTATTTGCCTCCGTTTTGTTTACTTTAATGGTTTTCAGTTACTGTGTGTATGTGTGTTTAATTTTGAAAGTGTTGGTTTTTACACGCTCTCTTCACTTCTGTTTGCCATACAATATTTTATCATTCGTATGTATGTGTGTGCGTGCGTGCGTGTGTGTGTGTGTGTGTGTATTTTGTATTCTAAAGGAAATATATTTTCAAATACTTTCAAAGTTATGTGAAGATTAATTGGTGTGGAAAAGAGAATTATTTGATAATTCTCTGCAGTAGGGTATGAGAGAAAAATGAGAGAATAAGTGCAGAGGTAAGAGAACGGAATGCTTCAAAAGTTTTAAAGTAAAATTTTAAATTTACTTGTAACTTTTAAGCTTTTAAGCAGATTTATTTCAAATTTGATACATTATTTGGAAAGATTTTAAATATTTCAGCATTTATTTAGATCCATCACCAACACTACTGTCCGCCATTTTTGAATTTTACTGCTAGTTTTTATAAAAAAAAATGTGTTTATTTAGCAAGAAATTATTTATTTGAGCGAATACGTGTCGTTTGACCACAATTCAGACGCTCAATATAGATTAAATTTTTCTTTTTAATCTCATGCATCATTCATTTAAATTTGTTCCCCTTTTCTCAAAGGGTTGAGGGGGGTGTGAGACGATTAACCATTATATCTGATAATATTTATTAAATAGAAAATAAATCTATTTAAACTACCGCATTTTACATTACATAAATAATAATTAAATTTAAATTTAAATTAAAATTATTAACTAAACAACAGCCAACAACAAAGCTTATCACAGATATTCCATTAAAACCACAGACACCTCTTAATAAAACAATCCGTCTGTCAATCATTTCATTTAATTGTTGAGAGGAGAATGACAAGAAAGAAAAGAAAAATAAATTCCACATTTCAGACACCATCTTCTATCTCATCATGCCTGTTGTTTGTTTTTTATGACAGTTTTTAAACGAAATGACATGCGGAGATCAATAAAATCAATAAAAATTATTGAAAACAAGTCTCTCTTCTATTGACCATAAAACGACGTAAAAATTAAAATTCTCAATTTGTTTTATTTGTTTAATAAACTTAGCGATTGAAATGACAATATTTTTATAGGCGGTCATAGAACTTAAATTGTCTAAAAACGTTTTGCTGGCATGTCATCAATTTTTGCTTAAACTTATTGATTTATTTTTGATTTGATTGATCGATTAAGTTTAACGCAATAAATTTAAAGCGTTTAATTGCCATGTAAAGTCTGCAGTTCTCCTGTTTGCAATGTCTTCCACTAAACTGTCAATACTTTACAGATAAGTTTGATGAAATTTTCAACAAAACTTTGTTGAAAAACATGAAAACTAGCACCCACAGGTGGAAAGAAAGAGAACATGGCTAAAGAAGATGTGGAGGCCATTTATAATAAGAGAAATAGATTCCACATTGCATATAGGCTTGGGAAAAACCCTCAATTATAACGGAAAGCTAAAATATATCACAAATGAAGAGAATTTATGTGATAGCCTGAAATCGTTTCCAATGAAGATGACCAGAATGCCTTTAGTTTGAAAGAAACTACAGCAGAGATATCTGATATGAGAATTTCGTTCTTGCGATCGTTTTACTTAAGAGCAAAGGCCTGCAACATTTTCTAAAATACATTCTTCATTCATAGATTTGTTAAATTTATACAAACTATCGCAGGAAATTCAAATTTAATTAAATTATTAAACTTTTAAAAGGTTTTTTTTTGGAATTCAATGACGTAATTTCCACACTTGATATGCCGCTAAAGAAATCAAGGTGACATATTGGAATTTAAAACCTATGTGCGTGTTATGCTTTGAAAAGAATTTTATAAGATTTGTGATGGTAATTTGAACAATAAAGCTCAACCAACTCAACTCTGGTCAATTAAATTTCTTGTTTAAGCCAATTAATCTATTTAAATCGGCTTAACTTCCACATTATTTCTTTGATTTTTTCTCTTTACACCAGGAAGGTCATTCTGTCAATAGCTGAAATCCCTTGTTAACAACTTGCCATTCATTGGCACATGTAAATGGCTCGCTCTATATGGTGTCATAGACCCTATACTTGACAGGCACTGAGTGTTTTGTTTGCCATACTTATGCGTATTTGTTGTAATGTAAAGTGTCATGTGAAATATGATTCACAAAAGCATATTTGCGTACTGATGTCATCATCACCCGTAATAAACCTTCTCTTTCTTTTGAGAATAGTACCCTCCAGTTAATTTACTGTCAATTGTTTAAAAAAGAAAAAATCAACAAACTTTGTAAAAGACAAAAAAGAGCCACAAAAAATTAGAAAGAAAAACCAAAAAAAAAAGAAAAAAATGACACATGAATGGCTATGGGAATGAGAATGCGTCTAAAATTAGTCGTTCACTAAACTTTAGTTAAACAAACTTAATATGGGCTGGTCTTTTTGACTAATTTGTGTTTAAACAATAATTTTTTTTATTTGGTTTTCAACGATTATTGTGTTCTTTTCTCTTCTCTCAAGTTTCAATTGTTGAAAATAAGAAACAAAAAAAAATATTTCTTTTGTGTTCTGTGATTGTCAGTCTATTTTTATAATAAATATTGGAGGGGGACTTTTCAAGAGACCAAATATTGACATTTAACAGCAAAATGTTTGTGAGTATGTATGTAACAAAAGATTTTTGATGCCTTTGTATCTTAAATGATCCGAGGTTAAGTTAATTTCAGTCTATTGTTCTTAAAAATATTCATCATTACCACGGGTATTTAAATATTAATTTGTAGTTGTTATTGTTTTTTTTTTCTTTGTTAATGACTTCATTATAGAGCCTAAGAATAATGCGCTTTAACTAAGCCTAAACCTAAACAATGAGTTTACTCTTTATCAGCAATTTTCTGTAGAAATTTTCCTTTTGTCGATCGTTCAACTATAAGCTTACCCCTCTCGATGGAGTTACTAATTTAATCGTGTATTAAAATTTCTTATAAGGGATGGGGATATAGACTGCGTCATTGGTGACATTTAGAGAGGAATGTTTTCTTCCATTGACCACAAAATGCAAGTCATCGACCAGAAAAAATGCACGGCATTGAGCATGAAATGCAGGTCATCGACCAGAAAAATGCAAATCATTGACCAAAAAATGCAAGTCATCGAAATAAAACATGCGATTCATCGACCAAAAAAATGCAAATCATCAACCAAAAACATGCGAGTCATCGACCAAAAAAAATGCAATTCATCGATCAGAAAAAAATGCAAATCATCGACCAGAAAAAATGCAAGTCATCGAACTAAAAATGCAAGTCATAGACCCAAAAGATGCAAATCATCTATAAAAAATGCTAACCATTGACCAAAAAGATGCAATTCATCAAACTAAAAAATGCAAGTCATCGACCAAAAACATGCAAGACATCGACCAAAAAATGCAAATCATTGACCAACTAAAGAATGTAAGTCATCTGTAAAGAATGCTAGTCATAGACCAAAAACATGAAAGTCATCTACCAAAAAAAATGCAAGTCATCGACCAAAAAAATGCAACTTGCGAAAAGTATGACATTATGTTGGATCTATATATATACATGCATATGAACTCAATGAGAATTATTAAAATTTTTAAGTTCATATCCCCAAAATTATACTTTTTAACCTATTATGAGAGTACTTAGTCGCCTATATCTCCGGTTCCAAGTAAGCTTGACCCTAAGGAAAACTGTTTTGGAATCCATGGTAACATGTTTATCCAGCCAATTAGATCCACTTCCACTACAAGTCCATTTTCTATTCTATTCTGATCGATTTACATAAATAGTGCACTTTTTTTTTTTTGCTAATTTGACAAAAAGTCGTCGCTTATATCTCCGCTCCCATTTAACATCCGACTGAAAGGAAACCTGTTTTGAATCCTTGATATCATGGATTTCTAAACAACTAGATCCGAGACTTGGCCCACGTCCCCCACAAGTCCAAGTTTATCCGATTTTGACTGATTTATATATGTAGAGCACTTTTTGGTCCATTTGAAGAAAACAATTAGCTTCGTCAGCTATATCTTCGGTCCCAAGGGTTATTCGACCGTAACAAAATATGTTTTGGATACCTTGGTTCAATAGCTAGATGCGAATATCGCACCTTTTTAAATTGTATCGACTTAATAGTCTTTGTAAACCTAACATTTACTGTTAAGGAAAAAAATTATAACTTTCGTAGCTAACTTTACACACATTCTTCGTTTGTTAAACAGTCCCTATCCTTTAAATAAATGATACATTAGATGAAAGGCCTTATTAGACCAGTGAATAACCCATTACAGAAGTGGTACCCCATACATATGATGTGTTAAGCATATGCAACTATTTTTATTTTTTTTCTCTCCTAACATTTCTTCAAAACGAAATGGATTTCAAAATTTGTTTTTAATTTCGAAAATTTTCGAAGTAATAACGAACCACTTAAGTTAAGTTTGTGCTACAAATGATCTGACTATTGAATTGGATCAGGGTAAATGACGAATGATTTGTTTTTGTGGTACCCTTATCACACCAAATAATTTGTGTGGTGTGATGTGGTGGTGGTCGTAGTAGTGGCCGTAGCGGGTAATTCGTTTAACATACGGAAGAGATTAAAATTCTGCTCTCTTCTGGTTTCATTATAAATCCAAATAATGCGTAAAGTAAGTGGCAATGACGACTCCATTAAATCAAAATAACCCATAAAATACAAGGGCAGGAGAATGTGCAGACGGTCGGCTAGGCAGTTAGGCTGCCACAAAATGTATGACAAAAAAAAAAAGAAAAAGAAATAAGGGAACCCGTATGCTGCATAATTCAATTCAATTGAAGGGAATTGAATGAAATTGAATTGAATTGTAAGAATAAACAGACACCCCAGCAGTTCGGGCACTGGGTAACAGAATATTTTCTCATGAGTTAAAACAGAATAAAAGAGAAGAGAAATGAATGCATGGATGGATGATGTTATCAGCGTATTACTTAAAGATTTCCGTTTTTTTTTTGATGTTTGGTTTCTATTTCTTTGGACATTTTATAAAATACAATTACAACAACAACAACAGTAATAATAATAATAATAATAAATAAAACGCTTATAATTAAATTAACAGTCTCTGTCAATTATATAGACACCAACAGTACAGAAAAAAAGAACAAAAAATTTTTTTCTTACTACACAGGGCTACTGTTGCATTATTTTATAAGGCGCGGACTTGATTGACACGAAAATAAGAAAAAAAAAAACAAAAACAAAAATAAAAAAATTTTTTTTTGGTGATACTTGATTGAAATTGAATGAAAAATTTTGAATTTTGCTTAAGAAAAAATGCCTCTTCAAAAAAAAAAAAAATGGGGAGAAATCATCTTTTGAAAAGATTTTTTTTTTTGAAGCATTTTCAAGTAAAAACTGCTCAGAAGGGTACACGTGCATCTCCGGGTTTTTTTTCCACTTATTTTCTCTGAATCCATAAAAACACCATTAAAATCATTAAATTCATAAGCCTTTAAGCCATATTTTAATGATGTTTGTTTGTAATGATGATAACGTTGACGCCGACCGTGATGTGAATTCAATCAAATGCTGTTGCAATTGAGGTTGATGGTTTAAGGGTTTAGGGTTTATAGGTTTTGTAATGCTGCTGTTGACATCAATAGGCTTCTGAACAACTTTTTTTTCTTCTTCTAAAGGTTAAATGAAATGTTTTCTATTTTATTTGGTATTTTTTTTTGTTATCACTTTCATAATCACTTTCGTAATTTGTTAAATGCGGCTTAAACATGTTTTATAGCCAACACTACCTACCTATTCATCAATCATTTTTAGATGTTTAGACAAAATTCTATAGATTCAGTCGTTATTTGTGTGACAGTAACGAAAGTGAGGAAAAATTTTATTTAAAAACACGATTAAGTTTTCATCTGTACTGTTCGGGCATAACCTAGATTCATATTGGGTTTTAAAAATCTAGAAACAGAAACACAAATTTTACAAAAGTGAATGAAATATTATTTTAGGGCGATGAATGTATGTCGGGCATTTACATTTTCAAGATTATTTTGTATAAATGTGGTCCACAGGCACGCCATAGGGGACAGACAGACGTCTGGTCTGGTGTCTTCCAAATATGTCAAACGTATTCTTATATTTCAGACGGTATCTCACCATTGAGTGTTCACATATACCCACAAAAAATTGCATGATCTTGACGGTCAATGGACCGCTTAAAAGCGTGGGATTAATTGCCAAGCAAAGACGATTCTGTTTAGGTTCTTTATATGCCATTATGTTAAAACCATATGTCAGTCCAGTCCACTTCTTTCATTCTTTTAAAACCACAGTCAGTAACCATTGTATGGTATCCTTTAGGAGTACGGTCCATCATGGGATCATTGTTTCCCCACAAATCACACAAAACAGTGCATTATTCGAGCAGCGTTGACGTAGTCATTACAACCCTTTAGTCAGAGTTACAACCAAGCTTCTTACACCACCCACCCATATTGTGTGTCCACAAGAGGTCAGTTCAAATCGACACCAAACCACAGATTTGAGAAACTTTTCTTGGCGAAAAAAAAACAATTCCGCTGTAGTCTAGTAGGTAACGTGTTTGAAGCGCTCTCCAGCTCAGAAATCTCGACTAGCTCGCTGACTTCCTCTCAACAGTGTAGTAGTTTTTGATTCTTTTTTCCTTGTAGACACAGACCACAGAAAAGGCTTAACTCTGTCAAAAAAATCTAACAACACACCATTCACAGTCATTTTTGCCGGATACAATTACTTTTTTACAATCAATTCTCGGTTTTCAGATTCACTAAAGAAAATTTTGTTCGAAAAATCCGCATAGAAAGCCTGTTATTCTAGAATAAGCATCTGGCTTCATTTGTTACGTAAGTTACATGGGATTCAAGTCCATAATATACCATAGATATGTCCAATTGCTGAGAAACTGTAAATTTGTTAGCTATGGTGGATGGTAACCCTATTATTCTAGAACCAGTGTATTGTATTTTGTGTTGCGCTTAATATGGGAACCCAATTCTATTTCCTAAAATTTTATTGTCTATCAGCCCCCCACAGCAGTGTTATCTTTTGGTTTTATTTGTAATCTTCAGTTCCTTTTACTTTTTATGGTCATGTTGAAAGAATTCACTGTCAATATTTCTTATGTTTTTACAAAACGAAAGAAAATTAAGCAAAAAGACGAAAAAATCTTTCACTTTTTAAGCGCTGCAGACCAAAAAACCGCACGCAATTGTTCCTCCTAAAGTCTAAATAATGATGACTAGCTGGCTAGCTGGCTGGTTGCTGCTGGCTGGTCTATAATAACCAACTCAGCCAAAAAAAAAAAAAAATCAGAAAAAAAATATGAGGAAATGCTTAAATATTCACAAATTAATTCAGAAATAAAAAAAAAAAAATAAAAACAAAATAAAGAAAACGAAAACGAAAAACAAAAATGATGACCATAAAAATGGAAAAACGAATTGAATTGAATTGAATGGAGTGGATTGGATTGGATTGGATTGGATTGGAATGGAATTGAGTTGAGTTGAGTGTTTCGTAAAGGCGTTTTTGATTATGGCCAATTTCACGCACACTAATAAAACAAAACCACAATTATGGCGGCTGCGACGGCAGACGGCAACTCGTAATGAATCATTGAATTCTTAATGAAAAACAAAATAAGAAAAACGATTGCAAAATACAATGTTTTTCTGTACGCATATCTTCTTCTCTTTCAAGAAAAAAAAAAAAAAACAAAAAAAAACGCATCTTAACGCACCACACACTTTTCGCTTCAAATCCGTAAACAGACATTGAATGGCCAACCATAGTAAGACAATCGATGTTGAAGATGATGATGATGATCATCATGACAATGATGTTTAGACGGCATTGAACGCAAGAGGTTTTATTCAAAATTTTTAACAAAAGCAACAAAAAAAAAATATTAAAAGAGAGTAAGTTTTGGCTATACAGTACCCTACAAAAGCATCAAATAAAGTTTTTTTTGGGTTAAGTGGCTAATAGGTGTTTTATCAGGGGCACGAGAGTCAAAGCTGCGGAACAAAGTGGGCTGTGGTATATTTATTAAGGGTTCTGATATTAAATTATCTTATACGCTGCTGACCACTGCAGAGCTCTCCAAGTAGAGCCATGACTATTTTGAAAGAATCGCAGTGTTTGCTGAGTGTTGGGATTTTTCTAGAAAATTGTTCTATTTACTCGGATGCCGAAATATTTGGCATACTGGGTAATGTCTTCTGCAAGAGTTGTGAATTTAAGGAAAAGGAAGGGACTCTCTTTTACCTCATGTGTCAGTGTAATGCTTTTATTATGAAAGGAGGACGTTTTTAATCTATCAATCTCTGACTTCCAGAACCGTACTCTCAAATATAAAGGATAGGAAAATTTATTTAAGGCTCGGTTTGATTTCCATTTCGAAATGTTTCATTCCCGGATTTATGGTAGCACAATGGGCTTAAATGCTGGCTTAAGTGGGACCTCTTACTTCAGGGGGTTTGCCATTTTAACTAACCCAAGCCAAGATTCAATTATGGATTAATTTTGAACGGAACTCAAATAGTCATAGAGTTGTAAGCAATTCCTTCTCCTATTCCTATTCAATCCTTATTGTAAGCTGTGTCTCGAAAGTACGGCACAGTTTAAGATTTTTCTTTAGGCCATCATTAGCTAATCTTTAAAGTTGCAATGATTATTGAGACTACAAGCTTTACATAAGGAATAGATGAACGAATGGAGGGAGGTATACCACGATGGACGGATACGCATTATTTTCATGAGCTAGTAGCCGGACCTCTAACTATTACTTGTAGGATATACTAATAGTAGGGGAAATGAACGTGCCTCAAGTTGATAGTGATATTAATAGCGATGATCATCATCATGATGATGATTTTATGGTCACATGAATGAATGTCATTCATTACACAAAAAAAAAAAAAACAAACCAAATAACTTAAAGCATGTTTAATCAAGTGATGGTCACCAATAACGGCAACAAATTTAAAGTCTATCAACAAACTATCAATAGCAACAACAACATTCAACAATTGTTAATAATAATGAACATCATCATTATTATAGAAAAACATCATTTACGATTATTTACCAATAAAACTTGCATTAGACAACCTACGCACGTGCGCATCACATTCGAACATTTTCAACAAAAAAACGATTCGATTCGATTCACATACGGGTGACCAAAAATAATAGAGATGAAGTAACAGAAAGAAGAAGAAAAAGCAGAAATCAATTGAAAACGTAACCTTTAAGCAACCACAGTAACTGCGTCTATCATTTTTGGTAGAAGTTATGGTGAAAAAAGAATGTAACTGCTGCAGAAACGAAATGATAACATAACGATCTCTAGGCCATTCTATGGCTACCGTAAGACTTTCAACGGCAAACTGTAGACTTGAACTGGCCAGATATTATGAAACCATCGAACTTCGGAAGACTTCTAGGGTGCACAATTGAAAATTTGTGATCTGCGGATAGATAACTCTGTAATGGATTCCTTTAACGCTGAGTGTATGGATAAGGCTAAGGCAAATCTGTTCATACGAGATGAATTGGTCCTGGCCATGTGGATAATGTTTTCTGCAAGAATTATTTCCTAGAATTATGCCGTTATATACTTGAGTTTCTAGTGCGCACATAATCTGACTGATCGGACATTGGAAATCTAAATGTTTTCATTTAATGGTTGGTTCCAGTACAATGGATATTGAAATGCTGGAGTATCACAATGAGCCTTAAGCAGCCTAAGCGTGTTTATTCTCTTAGGTAACAATTATTTTTATCCAGCTACCTATGAATCTATGCGTACTCCCTTCACTGAAAATATTCTAAGAATTTTGATTTCACAGCTCATACGAAAGTCTTGTGAGCGAATCCCACAGTGGAGGTTCCTTTCAAATTCACTGCAATACATAACGAGCCATCATTGTGGTCTTAAAATAATATCTAGTGTAGGGCAGTGTAGTGTAGTGCAACAGTGAGTAGTTAAATAATCCTATAGTCAGTCCATCAAATAATTTCCAAACATTTCAAATTAATATTACAACAAAACCGTTTTAATTTAATTATTAAATCAATTACGATCACAAAATCCATTTCTTGTGAATATTTTCCATTTTTTTTCGTTTTTGATTCCATTTCGAAAGCTTTAGAGTAATAGGAGATGATTGTCGAAATGTTGGTAAAACTAAACGTTTAACTTTGTCTTTATCTGTCCTGTTTTTTTTGTTTTTTGATTCATTTTAAATTGTTGCACAATTATAGCGAACAATGCGACGATTAATCTTTATCAGACTTACCGTGCAATTGATTTCGAATTTTCAAAAAATTTTAATTTTTTTTTTTGGGATATTTTTTTATGATTGTTGCAGCTGCTGTTTGATCTCTATTTGAAATTAATTTTTAATTTTGATTTTGTATAATTATTGACAGAAAAAAAATTAAAACAAATTAACAAATCATTTCGTTTTCTTTTTTTTTTTTGAATTCATCTCTCTTGCTGGTTAAAAATACACAAAAAATTTTGAAATCTCAACTAATTAAGCTCATCATTTTCTGGGCTTTTGATAAAAATCATGCGTGTAAACATCAGTAAAAATCAATGGAAAAAAAAAAATTCATGAAACAGCCGCCGACTAAAAATTCAAATTCAATTTCAAATTAAAATAAAAATCAGTTTTAAAGTTCGTGTTTTTCGAAACAGAAACGCATGCACGGTTTGTTAACATTTAATTAGAGTGGTGGTGTGGGGAAAGAATGGCTGTGGAATATAATTAAGTTTATAAATATAAAATAAAAATTAATAAATTAAACATTTTTGAGGAGAGAATATTATCTTTAAAACATAATTAATCTCTTCTTCTATTTCAACTGAATTTTTTTTTTTGGATTAATCGTCGTTATCCAAAAGTAAATTTTTATAAAGAATTATTCGATTATAACCCTTGACCTTTTTTGTTCATTTATTTCATTTAAAGTTATCTTAATAATTTATTGTTTTCTTGTCTTGTGTGAAAAAGGTTGTGATAGTTTTATGCATTACAAACAAGTCAAAGCTATAAATTTTATACGCTTTGTACGCAGCATAACCTTTTAAACCATTTTCCTTCCTTATTTTCCTTCATCATAATGATGATCTTGAATTACATTAATTAAGCATAAGAACTTGTAATGGTGATCATTCTTTTAACAATAATGTAATGGTTTCCAATTCTTCTTCGTCCGGATCTAAAATGTCTTGGCATTTCGACGATTGTCGATAACCCAACACGTGATAATTACAGTAATGGTTACGACAATAAATTCTCGGCTGAGAGCTTTACATATTTGATAATTATAATCTGTTAGTCAGGCTTCTCACACCACCCATGTTGAATGTATTAATTTTATCCATTAGTGGCAGCGCATACAGTTTTGTTCGTTTTCGAACAACAGAACTCTTAAGAAGCTCTTCATGAAAATTTTCTTAACACTCAGACCTTTGCTTACTGAAAGTCGCCAAAAGAAATATTCTTTCATTTTCGATTTTATTCGAGATTTCTCAGCTGGAGTTTGAACCTTAGGCTTTCTTTTAATAATCTAACACACTATCTACTAAACTATGTAATTTAGTTGGAAATATCAGTCGTTTATACATCTGTAAAAGGGCATATTTTCTTACATTCTCTCATATCGTATGGGTATCTGGTCATAGCGATATTCCAGGTAACAGTAGAGCGGATGAAATGGTAAGACGCAACCATTAAACTCTTTGCATTTGGAATTCTTTTGAAAATCTTCGATCTTATACTTTACAATGCAGTTATGGATTGTGTCAACGACGGAGAAACGGCTTCGGATACGGACTGAGGTGCGCAGCAAATCTGGTCAACGCCAGAAAAGGCTTCTCAAAATCCGAAAGGCACTCATGCATGATGTATTGGTGTTGGACACATGACAAATGAATTTTACTGGAGCTGTAGAGAGGGGAAAAGAGAAGGAAAGTGTTCTTCAACTACGGGATACATGTCCAACACTATATCGGAGAAGGAATAGGCATTTTGGTGTCTTTGAATTATTTTGAATTATTTTTCAGTAAAGTACTTCAGGATTCTAAGCTGCTTCATCAGAAGTTTCAAATGGTTTTTGAACTAGAGAAACTAGTTAACTGTGGTATCACAAGGGGATTTTTTAGCTAAAGTGTACCTATCCCAACTTTTGTCAGGGAAAGCCTACCCTAGACATACGAATTCTCTTACCATCTTCCTCATAATTAGGAACGTTGATCTTTCAATGATGTTGTTTTAATAAATTATAACTCTTAAGAACTCCTTTTTTTTTAAATCTTTTTAAGAAAACTCCCTACACACAATAGCCATTGAAGGAGCGAGCCTTTTCAAGTTTTGGAATTTGTTTTTTGAACCTTAAGATTTATCGATTATCGATCTATTGGCTAAGCTACTCAAGAGGCTGTGATCTTGTTAAATCCTGTAGAGTTCTTCTCTCTTAAAATTACCTCTTCTTTTTGAGCTCATTTGCTTTATAATATTTTAGACTAACTTCCTAAGCGTATTACAAGCATTAACAAGTTGTTTATAAAGATGCCTGACTCACTGTATCGATCCCAATCAATCAGTTACGGCAACATAAATAATTCCTGTTAACAATTCTTGTTCTTGTCGTAATACACGATTATCACTAAGGTAGAGTGTGTATAACTGAGTTGTTTTAGTAGCTTAAGAAGCGATCATATTCTTGGCTAGTTAAACAGACGGTCGACCATTCAGCTAGCCAACCAGCCGGTCATTTGATCAACAAGTGAAGTCAAGTCAATTGCTATTTAGCATGTGTTCAAATTATTTTCACTGTGTGTAAAAGTGTGTTTGTCAGACTGACTGTCTGTCCGTCTGTCTGTCTGTCTGCCTTGTTTAATGGCCAAGCTTAGCAAATCGTTTTGCGAGTTTTAATTTTTCACATGCTTTACAACACACATAAAAATCCGATAAAATTTGTCTAAGAAATGAGGGGAAAATCCCAATCAAGCCAGAGCCAGACCGTCAGAGAGCCAGAGAAAAGGAGAATTGATGATAATAAAGTGATAATTAAACATGAGTTAATGGCAGTCCGACGGTAGTCGCATTTCTCCCCATTTTAGTTGTACTGCTGTTGCTGCTGTTGCTGCTCGTTGTTGCTTGTACTGCTCATATACCAAGAATTGATGAAGATCGTAGATCGTCAGTAAGATCTATGCGTGTGTGCTTATTAACTGAAGAGCAGCAGTAGTAACAGCAGTTATAAGGAGCGGTAAGAGTAGAACATTTAAGACATTTAGCATGCAAGCTACATAAATTACCAAAACGAAAACGAAAAACAAAAAAAAATTGAAAAAGAAGAAGACATTAAATGGTAGCAGTTAAAACCTGGCTTAAGCCACACATTTAGGCCGTCGTTGTCTAACTATGTGGCAGCCAGAGCAGAGCACAGCAGAGCAAGCCACATGAGGTAAAACGTACGTATTTAATTTCAATAAAGGAGTGTTGAAATTAAACCTGATTGCCATATTAAAATCCCATAATATAATACAATAACAATAAATAAATAAAATTAAAGATACAGCACACAAAAATAAGAAGAAGAAGAGAGATGAATTAAACAAATACTCAATAAATAGTTATTGTGTGTTCGTTTTTTTGTTTTTTGTTTAATGCCGGATACTGATGTTTAGTGGAACAGATATTGAAGCACTTTAGAGCACTAGCTCTCTGGCAGGCAAGCAAGCAAACAAGTGTTTGGGGATCTTTTTCTTTTTTTGTGTTTCACGTTTTGGTTTTTCTTCATTGACCAGAGAGACTATTGGGGACCACAAAACTGTGTTAAACATTTTAAATCGCCTTCATTGTCGTCTTCGTCTTCATCTTCATCTTCTGCAATTCAAGCGTAAATGATGTTTTGATATGCGAGATAACAAAACCTATAATTACTGCTCTGCTCTGCTCTGCTCTGCTGCATATGCACATGCAGGGGCTGAATTAGTGAGGTGGGGTGGTGGGGTGGTGTGGTTAAATTCTAAAGATGAACAAAGTTGTTTATTGTGTATTGCATTAATTGTCGACATTTGTATTGAGTTGTATATTGAATGCAGATAAAACAGCCATCAGACAGACAGACAGACACATAAATTATACACACGTTCTTTTTAAACATGATTTGTTGTTAGCTGCCTAGATAATGATTATAATAAATGATAATAATGATGATGCAGTTTTTAATTGACCAAAATTAACTTCCTAGTTGCGCTACTTTTCTCTTACTCTTTGTCTTGCTCTTTAATTATACGAATTCAAATCTATTCAAAGTAGTTCAAAGTCAAAAATCAAAGAAAGAATGAAAAGAAAAAAGAAAAACGGGTATAAATCATAACAACATAGGTCACAGAGGCATAAGAACTTGCTCTAAGGCTTAATGGAAACTAAGAAAAAAAAAATCAACAGGCTCTGGCATTAAATTGTCTTTCATTATAAGACATCCTTAGTAAAAAAATCGCATGACCTTGTAGGTCAGGATAGACTGCGGAATGAAGCCACCACATATTTCAGATAAAATTTCCAAATTCCCACACAAAAAAAAAAACTGGCATTATGTAAGATAGCTTTCACTCACACTGTGTGGAGCTCTATTCCCAATGTAGGAAAGGTTAGGATTCAAGTTTCATTTTCTTTCTTTAATACGATTTGATTAACATAGTCGTGGATTCTTTGTTAGATAAGACGTGGAAGTTTATGGTATTATTTGACTTAGGATATTCAAAGTCTTAATTTCTGCAGTCTATCAACACCATTGTGTTCAAGACAATATTGTACACTTGATTCGCCATATTGTTTTTATTCACCATTCATCACTAACTCTGGCACCTGAAATCTTTTGTCCAGATTAGAATTTAAAAAATAGGGGACGCCATTCATGGATGAAATAAACGCGTAAAACATATATGGTGCGAGTAGATAGGTTCTTATCCCCCAATGAAGGGTTATAATGGCCAATTAAGTTAAGTGAGTAATATTGGGTTTAGTCCTTCGATTATCAAATTAAGACTGTTTTTCAGGTCTTTCTTGCATAGTTAGCAACTCTTAAGCAATAAAATCCTGTAGCTAATATTAATCAGTTAATATTGTAAGAACTGACGTACGTCGTAGCTTAGCAGGTTCGTCGTAGCTTAGGAGGTTATTATTAAACCTTTGAGTACAAGCTTAGGGACAAGCGCAGACAACAATCGAGCATAACTAAACTAAGCAATGCTGTTTGAATATGTTATTTTTTCCTTTATCGTTCATTCGTATCTGAAGTCGTTTGAAAACTGTCTTGGAATACCTTTTATAAACAAAAAAATTCTGAATCAATTGCCTATATTTTCTGTTATATTGATTTTTTGTTTTTCTCATTTCTTTTCAGGTAATTTTATGGCTTGAATGTAAAATAATTTGAATTTTTTTCAAGTGAGTAAATTTTTTTAATTAAATTTCTACTGGCAATTAAGTTTTAATGCGCTCGGATTCATAAAACAATTAGAACTCTCACTGAACCAAATTCTAAGCTCATTAACAAGTTCAAACGGAGTGTTTTTTTTTTTTGAGTCGAATGGTTCAAAGACGGAGACGTTGATTTATCCTTAAAAAGCTATTAATTTCTGTATCGAACCACTTCTCAGTTTGACCTTTGCTCACAGCATATTTTTACAGAGTTTTCCTTTTGGAGTGAAAATCCACAAATTAAAGAACTGACTGGATCAAGTTAGCCTTGCTATGCGAGCTTTCAACCAAGTATTGATTTGACACAATCGAATCGGTGGTGTTGCTAGGTTGTAATTCTGACTAAAGTATTGTAATGGCCAATTAAGTAAGTAGGTAAGAAACAGTTCACGGGGTCTTATACTGTTAGATTAAAGAGAAACCACTGACGAAAAATCAAGATAAGAATCCGCAACAGATTTTTCAGTTTAAAATCCTTTAATAAGCAGACGACAGGTGGACCGGCGTATACACTTTCTTAGGGCTTTCTTTCTTTCAGAACAACAACTACGAATATTACGTTAACCTGACAATGATGGTGGTTGGACTTATACCTGGACACTAATATTAGAGATATCATCTGAATATGTCATGTATCCTAATTAAGACAGAGCGTTGGCACTGTCTGGAAGTCGTCGTAGTCTAGTAGGTAGTGTGTTGGCTTATTAGATGAAAGGCCACGGTTCAAATTCCCGATCAGACATCAAAAACAAACGAAATATG
>QOCX01001424.1:15556-35147 GCA_005959815.1 Sarcophaga bullata | reverse complement strand
AAATGATTGCGTTTACTGACTCTGTTCAGTAGATTGTTAAGGACATATGCCCCACTATTCTAACCATAACGCCCATTATCCTTACCTGCTTCCCTATGCAAATCGAACAAAGTCCCTAAGGCGTCTTCTTCATGGATAATACTATTTATAGTTTTACAGCACCCACATACTTATTGCATATTTCGATGCAAAGCAACAGTCCAATCTCTACATTTACATCCTGATTTTTCCCGACTGTCGACGATAAGTTTGAGTATTGAAGAATCCAAGACGCAAATCAATAATTTCTTAATGCAGGCACTTCATGGATAATATATTACGTTTCACACGCCAACCAACGAGATCCACTTTATTTATATGGACTTATAACAGGATATATACTAGGTCCAAGGAATGGGTTTTTCAACACTTACCAAAATAATATGGTTGAAATAGTTACCTTTTAAAGTGGTATGTTGAGAGAAATTGAACTTGAAAAAAAATTATTAATATCTAAAACACTTCTCTGGTCACTTCCGAACTGTGGTCCTTATGTTTCAAATATATACAAATGATAGTCTCTGATCTTTAAAAGAAACGAAAAAAACTTTTTTTTCGCGCGTAATTGGAAAATAATTGAACTGAGATTGAGTGATTAATTAGACAAATATAGCCATCAAACACCTAAGCTCAGCCTTTCAGCTTTGGCACTCTTCTAACTGTTCTATCAAAAAACTTTATTGTTCCGATGAAAGTCAAAGAAGTAAAACAATTGAGATAAGATAGATCTTCCAACAGGGATTTCCAAACTTAGACAATTGATAAAAGCCATCCTGTTAAAATTACGTGTCATTTATTCAATCTGTTTTGGACGTCTTTGAGAAGGATGTGAAAAAATTCAGCGATTAGGCACATTTCTGGATAAATAGGCATATGACGAACAAAATTGTTTAACTTGGGAAAATACCAATACACATGAGATCCAAGAGCGTTCAATACATGCCCAAAGAGTCATAGTTTAGAAGAAATTTTAGACTGGCTGCGTAATCTGTTCATAATTCTTTAAATACGACATTGACCATGTCATTATATGTCAACAGCGAGTACTTTAGGTTGACCAACTGCCTTTAGCCTGAATTAGATGATTTAGATACCAATAATATGCGTTGTAAAGAGTACTGTGCTATGTACCATACATAGCCTATATGATGTAGAATGTTGTGCACGAGCAATTTGAAGACATGCCATATGTAGTGGAGGTGGTGTGCACTAACTACAGAGGCTCTCAAAGCCAACAGAAACCATATCATCGATCTGATTTAGTGTGATACCCACGCCCGAGTCATGGGAAATTGGACATTTTTGATACGCTCTACCCAGAGCAGCTATGAGGGACATTTAAACGAAGTTATATTCAACATATAGCGGCATCAAATGCTTTTTAAATTTTGTTTTATTTAAATTTAAAAATAGGAAGGAAAGACCCAAACATTAAAGAAACAAGCCAATAATTTAATAAGACAATCGCACATATTGCGGCTTTAGAGGAAAGAACTGGCAAAAGTAGCACACCAAGTTTAGTTCACTGCTAAGAACTTCGTATCATTCCTAATCAAAAGAATGATAACTTCAATGGCTTTAACAGTAATTGACTAATCAGCTTCGGGATTATAAAAAGAACTAAGAAAATTCTTCATCTTGCCATACGATATTAAAGAAAATCTAACTCCAGTTGGCATATGTAGGCCATTAGACTTGACTTTAATGTGTTCGCTAAAACCACAACCATTTTTTGTTTGCTGGTTTTTTTTTCTTTTCTTAAAAACAATATTTATTACAACCACTATTATCGCCCACCAGCTTTAAGTTTCCCAGAGCCATCATTAGGTTTCAAAAATTTATTTGAGACAATTAAAAAGAAAGCAAGAAAATGGAGAAAAAAAAGAAAAGCAGGAACTTTAACACACTTTTGTTGAGACTTTTCGTCCTTTATGGCCAATTATAAACAGGAAATGTTAAAAGTTGTCTATTCAAGTTGTTAATTACCAAAAGGGCTAAAAAAAAAGAAAAGTAAAAAAAAACAGGAAATAAAACTTTTTTTTGCTTTTGCAACTGTTCACACTTTAACCCAACCTTGGCAACGGTTCGACCCTCTCCACTTAAGGGTTTAATTTGGAAAGAAGGTTAAATGTCAGCACGCAATAATTTAACACTTTTACAAAAGAAGATGATAAAATAAAACAAAACAAAAAGAAAAATAAAAACGAAAAAAAAAAACTTAAAATAGCTGAGAATTGATATAAAAGGAATGAGAACAAGAAGGAAAAGCAAAAAAAAAGAAAGAAAGAAAAAGTTAAAAGAGAAGAAATTCTATATTTTATACTATAATCGTATCCTTTCCTTAAGCAAATGTCTTTAAATAA
Source organism: Sarcophaga bullata (assembly GCA_005959815.1). Classification (NCBI taxonomy): domain Eukaryota; kingdom Metazoa; phylum Arthropoda; class Insecta; order Diptera; family Sarcophagidae; genus Sarcophaga; species Sarcophaga bullata. Next base: position 32,745 of record QOCX01001424.1, on the reverse strand, counting down.
ATTATAAAGGTGATGAATTATTGGAGGATTTATTTAAATGGAGACTACAGTTTTGTTACATTCGTTAAGACTGCAGAAGTAGGCTACACGGTATTGGTGGGATCTATGAAAATGGCAAATTACCTCCTCCAGACAGACGTGATCCGAACATACAAACTGTCGTCGTATTTGACGGGATGGACTACAACAACATCATAATTATAGTCGATGTGGTCGTGTGTAAGAGGAGATGATTTGTGAATAACAGCTTTTAAATATCGTGCTTCAATCTGTATTACTAACTCAGACAACTCAATTTGAAAATCTAGCCAAGAGCGATTCGCAATTACAAAGCGTTGAGTTTATTTATATTATCACGATACTCTTGCTGAGCATGCAGCTTCGCTATTGTGCTCTTCGATGTTTTCGATTTTGTGTACAAGACATTGCAATACAGAATATATTGTTAGTAAGGATCCCTGCCTTGTCTTCTTTAACTTTGCTCGTTGCCTTTTTCTTTGCATATTGTAAGCAAGTGCCACAGCGCGATAACCTTTATCGTTAAATCCGAAATAGAGACAACAAGTACAGGAGCAAGTAGCTTAGTTTATAGAACCAATTTTAAGCATTCGCGTAGACTTCCAGTGAAATGCAGTTCCTCTCAGGCTAAAACGCGAAAGCTTGTTAAGGTCATATATAGAATAGCTTAGGAGTAAAGCTTTACGTGCATAATCAAAACTAAAAACTTGAAAGAGGCATACTTTGAGATTAAATCAGGTGTGGAAGTGTAAGTGATTGCTAAGCATCCTTACGTTGGATAATTTACCGCGGTTATGATGGGAACCTGGCCATCGTAATGCCGATAAACTGACATGATCAGGATCAAGATTGTGTTTGGTAGTAGCGACAAAGAGACAATCGATTTTTTTAAGGATTATTAAAAAAAAGCTTCAAGCCTTGCGCTGACAACTCGCACAAATCGAAATACGAAAAAATGCTTTCTTTCGGCGGCTTCCTCTCTCCACAGTCTTCTGGCAAAAACTATGCGAATAAAATTGTCAGGAAAAGTTTCTCAAATCTTGCGTTCGGTTTTGACATTAAACTCTAGGTCTTGCCACTCTTGGATAAAAACTAACACACACAACATGTGTGGTGTGAGACGCAATATCGTAATCCTGACTGATGGGTTGTAATGACTAGTTAAGTAAGCAACGTGTCTACATGACTACAGAGTTACAAAAGCTCACTCATACAACTACGAAACTAATTTTAAGCCTGAGCAGGAGGCAATACTCCAAACTCTCCTGTGAGAGAAACGCGGAGAAAAGGTTAAAGAAGGCGATGAATGCCTTGAATGTTTGCAGCCTCGAATCATCCACTGGTCTTAAGGCGATCTCGTTTTTACAACCATTGGACATCTTCCTCCAAAACGTGACTGCTAAAACTGCACTCTGATTTAAGTTCTATGATATGTTTAGACCATGCACTGTGTTCTACGCTTCAATACTGTATGAAGCAGAACCGAATCACCCGAGTTTTTGAGTTGACTATATGGTACCCGAGATTATTTTCGGTCAAACATCAAAAACCAACACTTTTTAGTTACTGACACTGTCATGAGAGACAGTGATATGAAGATCTTCACTTGTGGCTTAAATATGGCAAGAGGAAGTGGATGTGAGATCTATTCCGACAAACTGGCAATGAATAGGTAATACGGATTGCCTAAGTAGGCCAGCATATTTCAGGTGGGGATATTTGTTCTACGTATAGTTGAAACTTAAGTCCTACTTCCTACCAATTTGATCATATATGTGGACAGTAAAGTGGCATTCAAAGCATCGGAATTCCATCTTATCAAATCGAAGGGTGTCAAGAGTTGCATGAACACTCTACGCCGTATACGTCTACATAGCACCCGTCTCTACTTGATTCCGGGCCTCTGTGGCATGAAGAGAAACGAATAGACGAACGGAATGGCACGGAAGGAATAGGATAAAATGATAGAAGAAATATATACGCCCCTATAAGAATACTTATTCAAATTGAAAAGAGCAGCATGGAATTAAATAAATCGTGGGTGGTCCAACATATCTGATTGCCGAATTGTAAGACTGTTACGTCTAGCATTGGACAAAGAGAGAATCAGGCTGATACTTGATTTCGACAAGAGAATGTTTCGCATTCTATAGAAATCTTAACGCGGTATGAACCGGGAACAACAGATATTTGGTTAAGTGAAGAGGTAGTAAAAACAAAATTTCATAAGCTGTCACCGTTACTTCCTGTAGGTATATAGGCAGAGTTGGCTAGGAGTGCAGTTCCAGTTAGGGAATTGCTATGGATATTGTTTGTGTCGGAGAAGAATAATACGCCACCCTTTATAACCTAACTTCATGGTACTTATATCAAGGAATTTTTTATACTTCTTTGAGAAAAAAAGAAACATTTTTATTTGAAAAAAATCAATCTCAATAGCTAGGGAAGTATTGTATGAGACAACGATGACAATTTTAAAAGATTATTTATGTCATGGTACTAACAATATTAATAAACAAAAACTACGTAGTATAATATAATCTTATGAATTGTTGTAGGGTATTTTCTGTATATTTCAAAAAATTTTATTTTTTCATTCCCCAGTTAAAAAAAAAGTAAAGATGATCTGGCAAAATAATGTCTATACATTATTCAAGGGTTTTTTTTTTTGTTTTTGGGTAGGAAAACCAAAAAAAGGATAAAAACGAAAAAGATAAAGGACTTTAACCCTTTTGTTCCATTTTTGTTATTTAAAATTTAAGTTCAAATTCATGTTTTCTTACATTACATACACATTTTTTCTATGATACTTTTCTAGAATTTTAAAACTTTTAAAATCGCTTCAAACGAGTGAAAAAAATTTTTGTTGCAAAAATTAAAGCTAAAATTGCTATAAAAAAAAAAATGGGAATTTTTTAATTAAAAAAGAATATAAAAATACTTACGTGTTGTTTAAAACGTTTATTCCCCCGCCACCAGCCAACTTGTGGCTGAGGTCTGGTGTTTTTTCACTATACAAGTGCCTTTAGGATTTGTCGCTCTTGCATGGGTCCCACAGTGCTGCCATTCTCTATGCGATCGCCTTTCTCATCCAAAATCACAACCTCCGATGGTGGCACTAGTAGTTTTTATTTTTTTTATTTTTTTTTTATGTTTACACAGTATTTGATTAATTTTTTTTATTAAAAAAAATTTTTTTTTTTAAGTTTGAAATTTTTCAAGAGTGTGTAGATTTTTTAAAAGTGTTGGTAAGTGGGAGGAGGTGTTAGTGTGTAAAAGTTGTTTGATGTGTGGTAAAAAAAAAAAACAAAGTTTAAAGAAATAAAATTGTATTAATTTTTTAATTACATTTTTGTTTTATAAATAAATTTAGAGTTTAAATTTGTAAACTTAAAAATAAAACTAAAATTTAAATAATTTTTTAAAAAAATTCCATGAGAGATAATTTTTTTCTCTTTTTGTTTATTTTGATTTTGAATTTTTTTTTTTTTCGTTTAAAAAAAAAATTAAAAAGTTTAACAATTTTTAATTATTTTAAGTAAAGAAAAGTACATAAATTTACCAGGTTTCTACGGTATTTTTTATGTAGTTTTTTATTTTTATTAATATTTTTTTTTTATTATTATTATTATTTTTAATATATAATGGCAAAGCATTTATTTATTATTTTTTTTTTTTTTGTTTTTTATTAATAAAATAATCATACATTCATTGTGGTGTTGATGAAAATGGATGATGGTTTTATATTCGTTTTTTTTTTTTTTTTTTTGTTCATACAATAAATATTTTTCAGTGTTACGGTTTTTATGAAGGTTGTTTGGTTTTAATATTAAAAATATATTTCATTTTGATTTTTTTTTTAATTTTTATTTTTAGTTGCAATAAATCCATGATGATGCGTTGAAAGCGAGCGTAGTTTTTTTTTTTTTTTGATTTTAAAGTATTTTTTTTTTTTTTTTAGTTTCGGTAGGAAAAGAGGGGGGAATTGTATTAAGAAAACAATCAGTTAAAAAATGTTTTATAATGAGTTTTTTTTTTTTGCTTGTTTTATTAGTTTAAATAGATAATGAATGAATTAAATATAATAATAGCAAACATTATTGTTAAACTTTCATTTATTATACAGAAACAAAGACAGAGCGACAGAGAGACGACAGAGACAGAGACAAAGAAGCAAGAAACTGAGCGCAAGATTTTTTTTATATTTTTTTTTTTTAAGTTTAAATCAAATAAAATTGCAAATGAACAAAAATTAATTTGCAAACAACTTTTTAAAGAAACACAAACAAAATAAAACACTAATTGAGGAATATATTAACAGAAAATTATCAAAATAAATAGAAAAGAAAAAATTATAATTTTCAGATGTATTAGCATACATACATTGAACGCACTCATACTCATGATTTAATTGAATATACTGCGTCATATTATCACATGGCTTATGAAATGTTATTTGTTACATAAAATTCTGTAACGGGAATTCCAGATTATTTCAATTTTCACCATGGTGTAGTGGTGCTGCCATAGCACATTTTAAGTGTGATATATAAGAGAAGGTGACATTTTGAAAAGGCTTATGCTAGCACGGAATCAGCGGTTAGCAAGGATCCCCACTAGTACATTACATACTCGGAGGGCTTTGATTATATGACCACCATTATCCTAATGCCTGCTATAGCATACCAATCACCTGATTAATTCGAATAATAATAGATTAACAAAACGGAAACAATACAGAATAACAACCAACCAGAACTTATGGCAACAACAGCAGCCAACCACATAAGATGGAAAATGCTTTGTGGAAGCCATATGCTACCAAAAAGGGTTAATGGAAATAAAACCTAGGTTTTTAATCGTTTTTTGTTTTCTTTATCCTTTAATTATTTAATTAACAACACACTTCACCTATTATCTTATGACCATCCTTTGAACAAAGATCAAGCTTTATGGTGTACTCTATACCATTGCACTTACTGTGCACTTATTAATATAATTCTCGTTTATTAAATCGAGACACAAGTCCCTTGTCTAATGGTAGATTGAGTGACTGCGGTTTCTAAACTCAACTGTAACAAATTCAGAAGACTCTAAAAGTTTTAAATCCCAGAGATAAATATATGCAACCCAGTTTTTACCATCAGAAGTTGGATTCAATTCCATTTGGGTAACTAGTACTGATAACGTACCATAGCAATAATATCTCAAAAAGTCAGTGTTATCTCTAGATTTGTATAAGACTACCTATGCAAACATAATATAAGTTACACAGAGAAAAAAAAACTGTTGGAATTTAGTGCACTTACAACGCAGTAAAACTTACCAGGAGAGGAGCTTCAATGCTTGTGATGGAGCCATAACCTTTATAAAGAGTACGAAGAGCAGTTTGGAAAGATGTACTTGGTGAAGAGTAAAAAGCGAGGCGTTACCTTTACCTCAGCGGGCAATTTATTGGGAATCTGGGTAGCTTATTATAAAGAAAACTGTTTTTAAAATTTCATCATCTAGTCAAATCGAATATTGTTTAAAATTGTAATCCCTAAATAAGTAGTATCTGTGATGAAAAAAACGAGTTACATAGGGGCTGCTTCCAGATGATGGCAACACTTATTACTCCTACAGAGGTGATAAGAATTCAAACCCAATCGATGATGACAGGAGAGTGTAAGGGAGTCTATTGAGTTAGGTATAGGCAAAACGAAGAATATATTCTCGACAAGTAGGAATATATTACGACCGATAACTATACTTTTGATGTTGTTAGTGAATATGTTTATCTTGGCTCCGCCGTTAACAGCTAAAATTATGCCAGTGTGAAGATTAAGCGTAGTATCATTCTTGCAGACAGGTGCTACTACGGTCTCAATATGCAAATTGATTAGTGGAGGCCCCTCTCATATGACGAAACTAACACTCTAAAAGACGTTCGTCCTCCCCATGCTTCTTTATTGCTTAGAAGAATGGACACTATTAAGCATTGATGCTGTAGCCTTGAGAGTGTTTCAGAGAACGGTCCTTCGGCCAAGTCCGACTTAGCGATGATTTCCGCATCTATATGAGCTCCTCATCAAATAATTATTGTTATCTTTCCATAATTAAAAAAAATATAATGATCACCTAATACAATGTATTATTTTCCTTCACAATAATTCCTCAATTAGTGATATTTTGTTATGAAAAAAAAAACAAAAATTTAATTGAACAAACCAACAAATTTTGCTTGTTATTGCCAAAGTAAGCAAAAAAAATTTTTAAAGAAAATAAGAATTTAAAAAAAAAAAATATGCAGCATTTAAATTGAAACAACAGGGGCGCAATAATAGTTTTCTTTCAAGACAAACCAATGATTTTAGGACATGCAGAATACAGGACATGTAGAGGTATAGTAACGCAATTCATTTCACACAGTTTGTGCTTTTTTTTTTCTTTTGTCATAGGATTTATACATGCTTTATGGATTATTTTTATTTTATTTTTTTTTTTTGTACATGGGAAACAGTGTTAAAAAATTAGAAAAATATTTAACAGATTAATAATTTTTGTTTTTTTTTTTCATTGTTTTTGTAATTTCTAATAAATATTTATTTTATAATCATTATAAGCAAGCAAATTAAACAATAAAAAAAACATTTGTTTTTTAAAGCAAGCAAACAAGCCAAAATTCAAATTCATTTTCAAAACATACAAAATAGCAGAAAATTTAATTTAAAAAAAAAAAATGAATACATATTTGAATACATACATACATATGTTAAGTATATATGTTAAGTATTAAAAACTTACCTAAAACATTCAATTCCACACGATGGCCATTGAAATTATCACACGTTTCAATTGGTATAAAATATGTTTTATCACATAAATAAATATCCTCATCAGAGATTTGTAAATTTCTTATAATTAATCTAAATGGATTCTGTTCAACAGAGACTCTGAAATAAAAAAAAAACAAACAAAGAAGAAAGAAGAAAATTACAATTAAAATTCAAATTAAATATCGGAGATTAGAAAAGCTCTGAATGCAACCCACATGTGCATAAGTTTCATGAGGGTTTCGTCGGGGTATAAGCTTGGATCTAAGACTGAGTATGGTACATTGGATTTGCACATCACGTTTTAGACTTGTTTTAACCTATGGTGTACTCGATGTGGAAAGTGCCTTTGTTGACATTACAAGTGCCAGTAGAAGCACATCCCAGATAGCTCTAGATATCATTCTTCACTTACTCACAAATAAAGAATATGTGAAGGAGGTGACAACTAAAGTCGCCGTAGTCTAGTAGATAGTATGTTGGCTTATTAGACAGACGAATGGCCTAGGTTCGAATCCCCGGTCAGACATCAAAAACAAAATATGAAAAAATATTCGTGAGTCTTCCTCTCAGCAGATTTCTGAGAGTAAAAAAATATGCATGAAAGAGTTCTCAAAAAAAAAGGAAAAGAAAAAAAAAAAAAAAAATCTGTGTCGGAGTCGACTTTAAAACTGTAGGTCCGCTCACATGGTAGAAATACAACACCGCAACATAAGTGGTTGGGAAAATAGGCCGTAATCCTAGAAAGATGAAGGTTCTAAGGCAAATAGAATATGGGTTTTTTTTTTAATTAGGGTGACAACGAAAAAGCCGCTTTACGAACAGAATGAACGATCTAATAAGTTCTTATCGTAGCCCTGTACACGAATTAACAGATGTGAGGCAGAGTTATCGAACCGTCTAAATGATGAATACATTTTCAAAAAACTTCAGTTCAGCTATACAGCGAATGTAACAATACTTGATACTGAATTCTAAATCCAATGAACTCATCAAAGGACGATGCTGTATGAAAATAGACCAAACTGAAGACGAAAACGGGTGCAGGGATATTTGTTTTTGGAAAAAATTTCAAGAATTCATATAGGCCTCCGGCGAAGTGTAGTGTTTTTCGGGCAGAGACTCTGGGGGGTTATTATTATATCTATTCAAGATGCACACCATACATCGAAGAGCTCAAAAGCCACAATCAATGTAAATAATCAGGCAACACTAAAATCTCTGAGAGGACATATTTTTTAGTCACATATGGTCTGGTGCTGAAAAGACTGCTAAGCGACCTTATTTTTATCGCATCAGATCAGATTCTGCTAAGTAGCTTGTATCTAATAGGCGGCAGATGAGAGCTACTACCGTAGTACTAACGGAACATCGCTTCGATTGAATAATTCAAAATTTCACAGTAAAATCTCCGGCGCTTATGGGTGTAGAAGGATATTCCAGTCACGTTCGTAAGGGATTGTATTACAACTTTTTTAATCGAATAATCCCATCAATGAAAAAGTAGTGTGTGCGAGTAGCATTAAATATGACCATGAGATCTGCCTCAAATACTTTCCAATAATCATAGAAGTTTTTTAAGAAATTTATGTCAAATATAGGTGTGGGACTACGTAGATAAATTAAATATTCATTTACACCGAGAAGGGTTATATCGGATGGTGGATTTCTTCTATGCGACATTCTGTTAATAGTGGAACACCACATAGTCCCCACATTCGTGAACTATCGATCTTTAATGACGTTGAAAATATTACAGTCGCTGTCATTCTTCCTCGAATAAATTAATAAATGAATGAGAAGAAGGTTCGACGAAGAAGGTTCCCAGAGTTCGTCAAAACGAGGGGGTATAAAATGCCATATTTCTGGCTTATTGTCTTAAACGATACCGAAATAGGCTCACAGTTGCTCTCTACTGCTGTAAAAAGCCTNCGATACCGAAATAGGCTCACAGTTGCTCTCTACTGCTGTAAAAAGTCTTTAGGATGAACTATGGTTTATCACCGAGGATTGTTTACCATTTTAGTTCTCCCAATACTAATACATGGGTGGGATAATAATACCGTATCCTGCTTTAAGGAAGAGAATGTTAAATTGTATGTATTACCGGGTCTTTACAGGATACCCCATCTGTCGTAGTCTAGTAGGTAGTGTGTTGGCAGATTAGACATTAGGCCGTAGTCTAGAGCCCAGAGCCCAGACATTTCGAACACTACGAAATATGAAAAAATATTTCCTTGATGGACTTTCCTCTCTGGCAATAAAACTGTCATTAAAAGTTTCTCAAAAATCTGCCTTTTGGAATCGACTTTAAACTGTAGATCTCGCTACTGGTGGAAAACAGTTAACATATATAACATTGGTAGTGTGAAGAAGGTAGTACGTACACATGACTAAAGGTTTGTGAGCTCTCGGATTCGCCTGAAGATACTTCATAATTAGATGGGTACACATACAGAGATTTTAAGGTTTCGGGTACCAAGATCTATAGATGTGGAGGGGATTATATAACTTCAGTTATTTTCCGAGCTTGCAAACTTGGTGGAATAGTATCCATATCCATAGTATATAGAAATATATAATTCAAGCGTCAAGATCATTACAATGTTTATCAGCCAGAAATTCTTGCTGTTAAAAGGGCTGAGCCCACATGACTGTCGGGTTGCATCAGATTTGGAATCCAAATCTCATCATCTTCAATCCAAATAAGTGATGGCGTTCTAGTTGCAAATAGTAAATAATTGATTGGGAAAGACGCTAGATGCACGTATTCTTACAAGAAAATGTATAAGGACGATACGATATTACGACTGTCGGTTAAAATGTATGACTCACTCACATACCAAGCTCTACGGCATTGGGTATTGTATCTACTGTCGTATCTGAAGGGATGTGGACTAAAAAGAGAGTGCATAATATTTTATATTAATGTTCTGCTCTCACTGATAGGCTCAGGTGTTAGATTTGTAACTGGAGAGTATTTTGAAGCTTGTAAGATGAGTACGATTGAGGTTCTAGTTAATTGGGATTTGAACCCCTAGACTTTTATCTACCCTTGCCTAGATTATATGAGATACTACTATTGTAAGCCTTTGCTTCTATCACTATTTAAAGAATTAAAGAACGTAATATTCTTTTAATTCTTTTTGCTATTTATCAACTCACCTGTCTTCATAACCTTCAGCAACACTTGTGACATTGCTATCATCCAAAAGCATAGCCGCAATACGATTGTCACCTTTAAACCAATTCAATGAGTGCAACTCTCCACATTTATCCTTATTTACCGGACATGGCACTATAACCGTTTTACCCTCCTGTTCGCTAATAATTTGATCTGAAATGAAAACCAAACATGTATACGGAATATTAATAAACGAAAAATTAAAAAAGAAAAAAGAAAGAAAATTTATGGTAAATAAAACTAAAAAAAATATTTTAAAAGGGCAAGGAAAAAAAAAGAAATTTTCGGAAATTGTAGTCTTTCTTACAGCATATGCTCGTTTACAGAATTTGTGTAGGATGTATAAAATGTTGGTTTTAAAAGTTTTCCTTCTGTAATAACTTGGTATCCTTCGGTAGGATATTAACCTTTAAACCAAAAAAAAGATAACATTATATGTATGTATGTGTGTACTTGTAGGAAAAAGAGCTTCTCTTTCTTATTTTCATTTGATTATTAGTCTGTCTTCTTCTCTCTTCTTAGTTAAATTTCCTGTATAAATTTATTCATATTGCTAAAACTAACCTTTGTTTTATATTATCTCTATATTTAAAAAAATGAACTTTTCTCATGCAGTATAAAATGGTTTTGTGTTTTTCGCAAATTTATTTATCTTTCACATATATTTTGGTTCTTTTTCTATGCTATTATTATATGATATTTTAAGTAGGATATTAAGGAATTTAAAGCAAAGGCATAATAATAAGATACAAAATAATGTGGTGGCAACCGACCACCATTTTTTTGGAAAGGAGGGATATTCAACTAAGCATTAATGATGAAAATAAATAAAAACCACTAGAGATGATATATACCTGAGGTATATAAAGTTTTAGGTATTTTTAAAAATAATTCAAATACAATGAAATCTCCCAAAGGCGTCGAGCTAGTTTTATCCGCTATAAGAACATGTGCTATGAAAGCGTTCAATGTTTGATATGACGACTACTGATGGAGTTTTAATGTCTTAAATTCACTTTTATTACATACAATAGTTTTTCACGCTATTTAGACCGCTTTATTTATATCTCGTAAGTTCACGATTTTTCTATGAAATTGTTGATCTTAGCCTTGTTCAATTCTCTGTACCGTACAATCTATGTATTTTGTATATCTCTTAAACAATATTCTCTATATAGATTTTTCAATCAGAAGCCGATTCGTTGCCATTCCCAACTCATTGTCGCTTGTTCATTGACTACGTGTTGATCCTTGTTTTATTTCTCCTCTCTTAAATTTCCACGTATTTGTTTGTGTAATTCTGTGTACCGCGTATTTTGTTGTTGCCTGTTTATCTTATTGGCTTATTTTTGTTCAGTTTGTTTTAATCTGCGTAACAAAAATTTTAATACTGACACTTCGATGAAAAATCGATTCGTCGCCATTCCCAACTCATTGTAGCTTGTTCTTTGTCCACGCATTGATCTTTGTCTTGTTTCCCTCTGGTTTGTATTTGTTTATTCAATTCTCGGCACCGTACGCTGCATGCGTTTTGTTGTTGTGGCTTTGTCTTATGTGTTTTCGTGTTGTTTGTTTTTATTCCCGGAACAACATTCTCTATTCAGATTGTTCGATCAGAAACCGGACCGTCGCCGTTTCCAACTTATTGTAGCTTGTTCTTTGGCTACGCATTGATATTTGTTTTGTTCTTTTCTCGTAATTTTCTACGTATTTGCTTGTGTAACTCTGTGTACCGTATGATATGTGTACTTTGTTGTTGCCTGTTTACTTTGTTTGCTTAAGTTCTAGTAGTTTGCTTGTATCCCCGTAGCAATATTTTATATTCAGATTGTTCGTAGCTATTCCCAACTCATTGACTCCGGTTGATCTCTGTTTTGTTCTCTTTTTGTAAATTTCTACGTATTTGTTTATGTATACCGTATGATACGTGTTGTTGTCTCTTTCTCTTTTTTGATAATTTTCCTTCAGTTTGTTTTTATACGCGTAACAATATTTTCTATTCTGATTCTTCAATGATAAATCGATTCGTCGCCATTCGCAACTCATTGTCTCTTGTTCTTTGACGACGTGTTGATCTTTGTATTATTCTCTTCTCGTAAATTTCCACGTATTTGCTTGTGTAATCCTGTGTACCGCATGATATGTGTATTTTGTTGTTGCTGTCTTTCTTGCTTGCTTTATTTCGTTTAGTTTCTTTTTATCCTCACAACAATATTATGTTTTCAGTTTGTCTCGGTAGCACCTTAAGCACCTATAAGTATTTAACAGTTTGAAACAAAATGAAAAAATATTTTATTCATATTAGAATTATCTCTCTGATCGTAAAAGGCCTTTGGTATTTAGTTGTGGCCACAAAATGCATTCCATCACCAGGATACATTGCCCATAGTTGATCTTGTTCGCAATTCGTATAGTTATTGATCGTTTTCGCACTCGTTTTACTCTTTTTGATTGAAAAAGATTAACATGATAAAAATATGTGCACAACAGAGTGAATATTACTACTGTACCGTGAAATCTTGATGAAGTCACAAATATGCAGATTCGCCATCGATGATAACGCGTTGGCTACTGTCCATTGACAACATGAAAAATTTCTAAGGGATCTTGACTTACGTACCTATAAAATGCGGGTCATATTAGAATGGAAAACAAAAGACCATCATTTGTAACTAACCAAAGGCGAACATTTTTTTTAAAGACTTGTTTTTAGTGATGGTGCTCAATTCTGGTTAAATAACAATGAGCAAAATTGCGATTACAATTGAGTGTTTACACCAATTTACATGCTGCCAGCATTATCGATTATATTTCCGTTTTGTATTCTGATTCTCTTAAAAAATAAACCTTTACACTCCGTTTACCCTTTTTCGACTCTCTTAAATTATGTTAACATAATTCTAACCTCTCACTTCATATGTTTTTATTTTAGCATTTCTAAGCATTTTTAACTAACCGGCTTTACTATTTAGTTTATATTTGTATTTGGGCTACTAATTTCCCAATTCTAAAAAGATTTCTTTTGAATTTTCGTTTGTACTCCTGGTAAATACTTTATTTGTATTAAATCTTAACAAAATAATTTAAGAACTCATGAATCTTTCCTTAAAATAGACCATAAGTTGAATGCAAACTCAATTCCTTTATTTCTTTAACCAAACAAGTAAACCGCATCCTTAAGCTACAAATGATAATGAGAAGAGCAAAAAAAAAAATTCCACATTCCCATATTTCTTCACTTTCTTTCGTTTTTCTTTTTTCTTTTTTCTCTTTTTTTTGCTTTTTGTGGCTCTTCAGATTTTTCCATGTTAGAAAGTTAAGCCAGAGCAATCAGCATAAGCAGGCACAACTTTGATTTGCACTTCATTTTGTGACCATTTGTTTCCTTTGCTTAAAGCCTAGTGCATGCATATATGTATGTTTGTACATATGTATGTATGTACACTTGTATCAACACATGCCTATTTATGTATGTGTGAGTATGTTCATAACCATATTTAACACTCATAAGTTTTTGTAGAACTTTGAAACCCTTAGACTTGTTTAACATTTTGAAATCATTTCATAAAGCCAGCCAAACGAACCTGCCAGCCGACAGCCTCCCTCTCTCACTCTCTCTAACAGCCTCTAAACATATTAAAAGTAATAATGCCTCTCGGAAAATGGTAAGAGATGGCAAAACACATCTAAAAGAGATTTGTATGGCAGAAACCAAAAATTGGGTGCGGTTTCCTGTTCATAAATTTTGAAAAAAAAAATCCTTTTTTTTTCAATTTAAACACACACTCACATATTCGGATGAGATGTTATACAACGTTGAAGACCTTTTAATATATTTCTTAACCAGAAACAAATGGTCTAACACAAAATTCTAAGCCTTCTTTTTTTCACTAACACAGTCCTTCTCCTAAATCCACACACACATATTGTGTACATATAGTACGTGTATGGATACTACAGACAGATTTGCTGAATACATTTTCAAATACAATCATTTATAGTAGAGGCTACATTAGGGGGGTAATGGTTAGCAAACAATAAAATTTCAATCGAAAAGTTCTAAAATTATTTGGAAAAACAAATAAAATCTTTTATATAAAAAGGCTAGAGGGATATTAATTAAGTTTAATTAAATCTATACATGAAGTCAATATGTTATTACAATTGAAATCTGACCATTTAATTTGAAGAAGTTTGGAAATATTACATGGCATTCATTCTGCATTATAAAAAAGTTTTCTTTGAATTGTTTTGAATGCTCAAAAACGCTTTCTAGGTAAGTATTATTAATTAATTATTTATTTATACATTCATCACCCAAAATGTCTTTGGAAACCATGATCAACATCTCTTCAACAGATAGAGATACTAGTTCGATATTNATCTCTTCAACAGATAGAGATTTGGGATCGATATTAGTCAGCTCTTACGGCATATCATCTTCATGGTTTTTGGGGGATGAATTAACAGTAGCGGCAAATCATATCACCAGAGTATAATTGGGAACACTTGAGGGTCAAACATGGCAATAACAACCAAATGCATTAGATCGGCTTTCATAGTCAAACGAATTCTTGTCGCAAAGGACCATGGGGACTGGTTGCTAAACGAAGATAGGCCATCACTGGGCCTCTATATATAGAACAACAAGAAATCAAACTTTACTTCCAGCTAACGAACAATAATGCAGTCAGGGAATGCATGATATAGGCTAGTAACCACTTTTTTAAGAAATTTAAATATTTTTACAGATCGTCAGATGGCAAATACGGCAATTATATCCCAGAAAAAACGGTTTTCTGCANTATAGGCTAGTAACCACTTTTTTAAGAAATTTAAATATATCTGCATTGTAAAAAGGCGATTAACACTGGAAAACTTTTCGTTTCATTGCCTATCTTTCGAATGCTCGAAATCCCAATATTTTGAGCATGTAAATCTACCAGACATAACTTGCCTGACTGAAAAGAGTTAAAGAAGTTTGTAGAGAAAGTAAGGTGATATTCATAATGGTTTGCATACTACAAGTCTACATGATGGTTTAGATGTATGTAAGTAGGCATGAAACCTTTGATTGATCTCCTCTCCGTCAACCCATGCTATTTCATTTATTACACTAGAATTACAAATTATATCTAAATATTACGAATAGAGCGACAGACACCACATGCACATACTATCATAGTATAAGAACTGTTACTTTTATTGGGGAACTAAATACGTTGTTTTCTGTTTAAAACTGGTCGCTTGAGGGTAATTAAAATAGATAGTCCGTGTGTTGACAGTCTTGATTTAACCGGTCTTACAAGATTCGTGACATGTGTCAATATCAAAAAATAAAGAACAACGTATGCAAGTGATATAATTTTATTAAATTGTTGCTGTATGAAAAATGTGTGTCGTAAATTGCGTTCATTTGGTGGCTGTCGTAATGAAGCCATTAAATAGAACATTAAAACTACTTTGACCAAATTTCCCCATCCGTATCCAAAGAATATGTACCCATATGACCAGCAGTAAACAGTTTTCTTATTTACTTAATTGATCATTATAACCCTTTTAGTAAGGTTTACAACATAGCTCCTCATACCAACCATGTTGTGTGAGTTAATTTTATCCATGAGTGGTGGGTCTTACAGTTTAAATTCAACTTTGATTGGCAGGTTTTTGAGAAACTTTTCATGGCAAAATTTATTTAAAATCAGAGTTTTTGTCATAAGGCTGCTGAGAGGACGTCGACGAAGAAATATTCTTTGTCGTGGCTTAAAACAACGAGACCCCATGATATGCGCCAACTACAGAGCTAACATGCATATGTTCCTTCTTTCTATCGCACATAAGTTACGTACGTATCGTATGTGCAAACGACTGAAGCCAAGGGCAATGATTTTACGTTATCAGTATGGCTTCAAAACTGATACAAAGCCTTCGACCAGATAGTCAACACTATGCCAAATCCTAGAAACCAAAATGGATACACACATCATCTTTTTGCCAAATTATAAGGCAGCATTTGATAGCTCGATAAGCGATATTCTTTTTGGCTCAAGGCCTTCGCTGGATATTTCAGCAAAGCTGACAGGACTTTGCAGTGCAACATACATCAGCTCCGTCGAAGTAGGAACGAACCTCTTCGAACATCTTGATATAGTACGAGGATTCAGATAAGGCGACTTGTTATTATTCCACACTTTTAACGTCATTATGGAGAGTATGCTGCTGTATGCGAGCGTTCTCCGCAATGATAACAATCTATAAAAATCTCCAATTGCTTGAGTACGTCCATAATACCAACATTAGTGAGCATAACAATCGTGATTACAGCATTAAGCTAGGTCTGTTCCTTCCACGTTGTCAATGAATTGATTTCATTTAGCTTCGTCCCTACCAGCAAAGAGCACGTCATTCTGGAAATCAAGTATTCGATTACTCTTGCCACCTGCTGCTTTATTACGAAAGGTCTTGTTTTCTGTTCGAGTTGGCAAAAGTCCTGCACCCGAACCAACAATGAACCAGTCAGCAATATGGAAATTTGTTTGGATGAAAGAGGATGTTCCGATGAGGATGTACCAAATTAAGGGAACCCTATCATCGTTTGGTATATTTAACAGGTAAATGCGCACTCGATGCCAATGTACCTGGACGAAATTGCTAAGGGAAGGAAAAGTAAGTAAATAATAGCTGTAAACAAACTACGAAGTCGAATACAATACAAACTAAGGACAGTAAATACCATCTAAGCCACTTTTTTTTGGCAGCTTACAGCGCTATAAAGTCGCCTAGTCTATCAGGCAGTATGTTGGCTTATTAGCCGCGAATTCATTGTTGAAATCCCATGTTAGACATCTCGAATAGCACGAAATATTCAAAAAATACTACTTCGGCGACTTCTTCTCTCTTCTCTTCTTGAATTTGATTAATTTCATCGCCAATATTCTCAATTTATTTCAAAAGTCGCCAATAATAATGCAAAAAACAAGAATTAAGTTTTGTTTATTGTAAATTTGTAGGCCCTTACGAGAAACAGCTTGACCAACAATTGTATCTTTAAACCTATGCTTGTTTGTGATTTTCCTCTGTTGTTTTTATTTTTTTCTTTCTTTCTGTATATATTCCCAAAGGGATTTGTATGTCTTTATAATTCTATTTCCGTTTCCGTTTAGTCCAGCAAA
>QOCX01001424.1:877-15548 GCA_005959815.1 Sarcophaga bullata | reverse complement strand
GCATGTTTTTACTGAGACTGTTCATGTCTGGCTTATTTCTTGTTTTTGTTTTCGCCTTCATTCGTTATTTTTTATGTGTGTCTTGTGTCTTGTGTCTTGTATTTTCTCACATAATTTCATTTCATTTTTCTATCCTTGATTATGCTTCTGTGCCTCCACAAGTATATTTATGCGGAGTTTAAGGCAGCATGTGTCTCCATTGATGTGTGTTGATTCTTGAAGGCTGTGACTTTGTTCTGCTTTTTTATTTTTTAATTTTTTTGTTGTTGTTTTGATATTTTCTTTTAAACCTACTTTACGTTTCATTTTTGAATTTTTCACACACATACTCGTAGATGACAGTTAAATGCGACTTGAGATATTGTATCTGTGGAAATCTATGCTAAGCAATGTCATCATGGATACGTATTTTAAAGACAGCTTGAAGTTTTTGCAACGAATATTAGAAACTTGGCAACCCTTATCTTTATATTGGAAAAATTATTTATTCAGTGCTTGTAAAAGCAGAAGGGAAGTAAAAAGAGAATTTGATATCCAATGCCGTATTGTCAAATAGATTATCTAATGGTCTTTGAAGAGTTTTGTATTTGGCATTGAACTTTGATTATTTGCGATACAATTTTTTGTGTGTTTTTTATTTTTTCTTTGTTAACTGAATTTTGTTGTTTTCTTTCTTAAATTGCAAAAAAAATGCATTCAAACTAATCAAAGGCCATGAAACTTATTAATTATTTTGAGTTTGGTTTTTGACCCTGGTTAACAGTAATGGTATTAGGCCAGGTGAACTCAATAATACTTACAGAATATTTGAAGTAAGTAATGAACAAATAGTAGAAATATTAAAGGAAAAAAGTGAAGATGTCAAAAAATTGTGATTAAAAATTCGAGAATCAGATGCTGTGTTGTTGGTTTCCTTTTTGTACTCATTAGCTTAATACAGGCACTCTTTGAAGGATAAGGTCTCACATAGACTACTGTTTATACACATTGCAACACCACAATTAATATCCAACACTTCAGAATAAATCTTGCTATTGCAGCAATCTCTATATGGAGGAGTTTAGTCAAAGATGATGGAATTCAAAGAAATTGAGAAACTTCCTTCTCTTATGGGAAAATACTACTTAAACCCAAGCTCCTGCGGAAATCATTTAAGTAAATGCTAGTTCTATCGGCAAAGCTCCAAAAATGATAGTGATTTGGGACAATCATAGTTTTACTATGTATGGCCATGCGACTTAAGCACAGAAGACAAATAGTCTTAATTTATTCAAGCAAGTCAAGTAGAGTGTAACGCAATACCTCGATAACATTCCTGTTGTCACAAAATTTGATTCCTCCTGTAAAAGGAGTGAGGAACACATATATACATATTTGATCAAAACAACTCCTCAGTCAGGGTTACGACCTAGCTTCTTACACAACTTATGCTCTGTGTGTTAATTTAATACACGAGTGGTGGTATCTACAATTCGACCGATCGACTTGGAACGACCGATTTTTGAGAGACTTTTCATTGAAATTTTATTTATTCTCAGAGTTTTTGCTAGAAATCTGCTGAGAGAAAGTCGCCGAAGAAATATTTATTTTTTTCCGATTTCGTTTTGTTGGAGATTGTGTCTGAAGCTTAGCCTGACGTCTAATAAGGCAACACAATCCACTAGAGTACGGCGAGAAGCCAATCGCAGAAGTGTCTATATCCACCAACAGATAGAAAACCGAAAAATCTCGTGTGAAATTTTGTTTCAAAGCAAGTGAAAATTAGATTTACTTTCAGACTCCTGAACGAAAAAATTTTGATTTAATCCGGGTAACCATCAAATTCAGCTGCAAAAGCAGATCTACTCGATAGGAAGACAATGCTGTGTGTTTGATGGGATCACCAAGGTTGTAATACCTAGCTCCTAAGACCTGATGAAACTATTAATACAGTTCACTACCAACAACAAATGATCAATTTGAACCATGCCTTGATCGAAAAATGTTCAGAATGGGCCACGAGATACGGCAAGATAGTTTTATAACATGACCCACAATGCAAAACCGTTTCAGGATGCAATCAAAGCATTAGGCTGAGAGCGTTATCTCACCCTTTCAACTATAACTTGTTTGCATTGATGAGACATAAATTGGCTGAGCAGCATTTTGATTCCTGATTTGCTTCAAAAGGCAAAAGGTTTTATTGACATGAAATCCACAGCCAGAATGGCCAATACTTTGAATGAAATTGTTTTTTACTTTGCTATTAAAAATTATGGTTACAAAAAACGATCATTTGATACCGGTATATTTGTTACGGATGCACCTTTCACTATTTCTTCTATTAACGGAATTTTTCTAAACAGTTTTGAAAAGCTTATATCAGAAAAAATGATGACAGAAAAAACATGACAGTTATTCAATTAAATATTTATCATGTATGATGCATACAATATTCAATCAAATTGACTTACGTTATTAGAGTGATAAAATCCTCTTTCGTATGTAAACTTAAACTTTAAATAGCATGTTGCAGTTCATTTTTTCTTATGTGATATTCTAATTGAACTCTTCCATAAAATATAACCTCAATTATTTAACCACATACAAATGAAAACCTCATGTTCCTGAATGGAGAATGGCAATATTATCAATAATGATGTTGACGACCACTGCCAGTGCATTGCCAAGCCAAACAAACATACCGGAAACAGCTTCATTTACTTAAAAGAGTTTTTATTCGATAAAAAGAAAAAAATCTTCATCTAACGAAAAAGCTGCAACACATTACATACCAAAAGAAGGAGGGAAAAAACAAAAAGAGGAAATAAAACGTAAACCAAAATAAAGAAAAAAAAAATAATAAAAATTACCAATCCTCAGATATCCACAATATTGTAAATGTAAGATAGAGTAACAGCAGCAACAACAACAACAACAACAACAACAACAACACGAATAAGAAATCTATTGAAACATATAAAAAAAACAACCGCAAACATTTTATATGTTCTATAAATTGGAAGAATGAAAGAAAGAAAGAAAAACCCAGAGAGAGAGAGAGACAGTCAGACAGACAGACTAACAGATAGATAAAGAGAGAAGGGTAGAGTAAAATAATATTGAAAATTAAATTGTAACTGCAGTCGATATAGTATAGCATTGAATCACCAACTAAATACCCCTTTCCTCACAATCCCCTATCCTTATAAGCCTGAGATTTTGTTGCTTTTTCTACTCTTCGTTTTGGTTTGATTTTGTGTGGCCATAGAGTTTGCTTAACACCTTTATTTGTATTTCTAGGTTGATTTCCTTTTCTTTTTTTGTGATTTCTTTTTGGATTTTATATTGAAAAATTGAATATTTCACATGTCTAATGGTATTTGTGGTCTTCAATTACTTTTTTTTTCTTAGTTTAATAAGGAAGTTACAGCTGAGTCTGAGGCAAATCTGTATTAAGTTGCCAGCAATACTGTTTGGAAAATGAAATCAGTTTGAAAATATTTTGGTTAACCAGCAAAAGTAGGATAATAAATCCCTTTTGAAAAGAGATTTTCCATAGCATTTACTAAAAAACTTAAATAGATTGTCTTTAAAAAAAAATAATAATAATTTCTGTTTTGTAACTATTAAAGCTTTAATGCCTTAAACATTTGAAAGAAAAATTAAGAACTTATTTCATCGGGTTTAAAAAGGGGATTTTCTAAAATTATAAACCTATATAGCATCCACATTTGAGGATGAAAAATAGTTTATACCCGATGTAGCGGTACGAAGAGAGCTTAATAGAGCGAATGTCTTCCAAAAGAATATTTACTGTGAATGTGTGTTTTTCTTGTGTTTGGCAATGTCGTCTGTCAAACCTATTCAGTATACATCAATTCGGTACCAGGAATCATTTGCGGAAAGAATTAATTTCTTGTTTGCATTTGGGATGCATCGAATGCTGATCGCGGCATATGACAATCTTACTCCATCAGAAGTAAACTGCAGAAATTGGTCTCGACGTCAGAGACAATGATTTTGATATGAGAAGTGAAAGGCAATAAAAAAAAGTTTGAAAATGCCATATTGCAGCCAATTTTCGATGAATATGACACTTTGAGTCAAAAACAATTGGCAGAAATGTTAAATATTGCGTAGCAAAGAATTTCTAAACGTTTAAAAGTTATGGGAAGGATGCAAAGTTTGGTGGGACAATTAAATTGGGCTATACCCCAAGATCGTAGTCGCCGTTGTTTAGTAAGCAGTTATTAGATGTAAAGCCTCGATTCAAACCCCAGGTCAGACATCAAAACGGAAAAATGGAAAAATATTTCTTCGGCGACTACCTCTCAGCAGATTTCTGGCAAAAACTCTGAGAGTAATTAAAACTGCAATGAAAAGTTTCACAAAAAATCTGTCGCTTAAACTTTAAGTCTCGCCACGCATGTATTAAATTAACACACACAGCATAAGTGGTGTGAGAAACTAATTCCATAATTGAAAGGTTGTAATGACCAATTATGTATGTATGTATGTATATACCACGAGATCCTCAAATCAGATCGCTACCGACAACATATGATCAATTTGAATGATTGAAAAGCGCCCAGAAGAAGCTACAAGATACGGCAAATGAATTTAGCAACATGGCAAAATTGGATCCGGTTAGAATCAAAGCATTAGACCATGTGGAGCGCTCATGAAAGAGTGAACATCATATATCCTTCCAGAAGATGGAGGGAAACAGAAGGCAATTATCTTTCTTAATCAGTTATAAACTACAATCTGTTAAAGTAGAGGTGTGCCCAAATGTACCAGCAAACCACAACGCTTTTGTAGTAAGCCTAAAAACACGGTATTTTTCAAACCTTGGCTCAATTGCCTTTAACTCTCTGCTTACTATGCTAATCATGCTAACAAAACCCCACAAACAACTGATAGGTAAACCCTATCCTCGTAAGCTTATTTTGTCTGAAATCAGAACAACAAACAAGTACTTCGAAACTACCAAAGCGTTTGGAAGCGTTGATATGTAACATATCCCAACGATTGTAGAAAACATTTGGGTCACCGGTTATTGTAACGATGAACTGCAGAAAGAACTTTTAATAACGCAATTAAAAAATTATTACTCTCCTTAGCATAATGAAGAAGGCGCTTGCGGACCGGTATGGTTTGTGATGCTATCTCACTGAACAAATGCATGCCGTACTGTAGTGAATACCATGCGCAGAAAGACAGATGCTCACAGTGGAGATGATACCTATTCATACAGCAGTACATTGTGTTCGAATACAGTAAAGATACGTAAAAGAAAGGAGAAAGAAAGAGTGGATAGGTGAGCGACAGTTTTTAATAACCAGTGCATATGCCTTTATCGTCTTTTTTAGTAATAATTCTCACTTTTTTTTCTATTGTAAGCAATCACAGAGAACAACAGAAAAACAATCCAACAATCACAAATACCCAGAGTCTGTGGTGGAAATACTCAGACCCCATGGCCTGGGCACTTGAAGTTTAGCACACTACCAACTGGGCCATCGAGGCACCCAATTTGTTTCTTTTGATTTTCAGATAAAAATAAGATTTGTTTACGCTCTCAAGGATTTGCTGGAGTGAGCAACTGAATTGATCACTTAACTTTTGTACGCCGGATAGTGGATAATTAACACTCCTGTTCACATCAGTAAATCTTGCAGGAGATCAACCGGTACGTTGATGCACTGGATACACAATATTTTTATAATGGAGTTTGACGCTTCTCTTTCTGAGAGAGGCCGAGAGAGAGAGAGAGAGAAAAGAGAGAGAGAGAGAGAGAAAGAGAGAGAGAAAGAGAGAAAGAGAGAGAGTAAAAGAATAAATTATGTTCGGAACAATTTCAGCTTGATTTGGTTAATTTTAATTTCTCTTCCGAAACAATCGAACAGTACTGCCAGATACTTCAATTTTATAAGTAAATTTGATAGAAAATTGATAAAATAGTAAAACTAATACGTCGTTTACAAACATATTTCATATGGTAACCTTGTTTTTCCAGAACAATTGTTCGAAGTGAGTGAATCTTTTGAGAACAAACTCTCTAAAAATTAAAATTGTTTTGGAACACGGGTAAATCCATAAGCTTTGCTGTCCATAACTAACTCAGTTTCTTAAAATTCTTTCGAATGGTTGGCACATTAGGCACACTATTGTCGGCTATACGCGGTGTCACCACAGTTTTCCTAACGTTTTCACAATTATTAACGCGTTGTTCTTCCCTAAAGCGTTTCAGTTTTAATAATTGGAGATGCATGACAGTTTCGAAACATGAGAGTTGCCACCTACACAGAAAATGCACTAAATTTAAAACGGTAGTCTTACTGAGATACCCTTTATATATAAAAAAATAATAATTACTGAGTACCTTCATGCAACGTTCCTGCCCTGAATCAGTATGCCATACATCTTCTTCCACATTTTCCCCTCTTATTCTACTCTGTATACAAAATATGAAAACTATAACTATAATTGAGTTGTAAAAACTATAAAACACTTTCACTTCTAAGTATTTATCGCAACATGATGCTGTATTGCACAGATTCACCCTTTTTTCTTTACTGAACATTGCATTGAATATTGTATGTAAGCATGTTTATTGTATAGGAGTTTGATATACTACTGTTGCTGTATAAGTTTATGAATGTGTCGTTTACAGTAAATAGAGCATAAAAATTCAATGAAAACAATCATAAATTAATAATAAAACTATGAAATGAGAAGAAAAAAACTTTAGCATACTATTAGGGTTACAAGAAAAATGCGCTGAAGTGCAGAGTTTAAGGAGAAATTTGTTAAGTATTTAAGGAAAATGTAGATATTTTCATACAGGAAAACCAGGTTAGGACTACATTAAGATACACAATATGTTCTTGGATTTAATTAAGCATTTTCCAATATATTTAGGATTTCATAAATATTTAAAAAGGGAAAAACCTTTTCTAATTATTGCTTATCCTCCTACCCACACCTTTATATATATGTGGATACCAATTGAATATTTAAAATGTTACAAACAGATGTGTGCTATATAAGTATCTGCATGTAGAAAAGTACAAATTGTTCTCAGTGGCATAATCATTATGAGAACCTCTTGTATTTAATTGCCATTTCCTTTATATCTTAAATGTCTCTTTATGTTTATAAATAAAATTTCATGATAATGGCACACTTTTTTTGTTTTGTTTTTGGAGTTTATTGCTAATATTAAAAATAATTTTTATAGTTTCTTAAGGCCAAAAACAACAATAATAAAACAACAACAACAACAACAAAAACAATGACAGTCTTTTGGATTAAGGTAATGAAATTTTATAAAGCAAAGGCGTTCGTATACTTAAATTTCATTGAAATTAATAAAACGAATATACAACAGATGGTTATAAACACACCACCCCCCCCCCTACTACAGACCTTAAACACCATAAGAAAAATGTAAAGCTGGTGGAGGAAGTGAAGGTGGACCATCAACCTAATTAATTATAACACTTTTATTAAAATTTCAGTAAATAAAATGCCAAGCAACTAATATTACCTATAATAATGGCAGTTGGCTTATATAATTAAAAGTAAACGCAAATATAAAATGAACTTGAAGTTACATTTTCCTTTTAGAATTTCTTTATTTTGTCCTACTGTTTCGAAAATGTCGGTTAGAATTTATTTTGTGCACATAAATATTCGGTTGGAGCACATATAAAACTGAATGACATGCAACAGCTTGTTAAAATATAATGAATTTTTATTCTGATGCCCATCAAATATTTAGCACAGGTTTAAAAGGTCTAATCATTAAAGAAATACATTCAACGTTTGATGTTGGAACGTCGAGGCATTAGCAATAAAAGGCCTTTAAAATATTCATTTAAATTGAGAATTATTTTCTCACAAATTCATGCCGTAAAGTGTCATACTAATTGATCATTCCATCACTTTAGACAAGATTACGACCTAGCTTTTACACACCATTTATGTTTTATGTGTTATTTTACACAAGAGTGGCACGACCTGACAGATTTTTAAAAAACTTTTCATTGCAATTTTAATTTCTTTCAGAGTTGTAAGCGATAGAAAAGAAAAAAAGAATAAAATTTTAATCCGCCTACATGTCCTCTTTCTAAACATAATTTATTTCAATTTCAATTAATTTCATTAGGCCTTTAGAAAGGCTCTCTACACCTTTAATACATGACCATTCTCAAGTCTCCTTTGCATTGTTTAGGCATGGGAGTTTTAAGTTTTACAGTATTCGTTGCCTGTTTATGTAGCACTTCAAGCGAAAATAGAACAAAAAGAGCACTTGAGCTTGGCAGTTTTAGTTAATTTAATTATTTTAATGAAATCATCAAAAAAGAAATAAAGAAGAAGAATACAAATATACCTACAACACAATTAAGCACAATTAAGAACACAAAAAACAAAGAAGCCAATAAGGAAACTTTGAATTTTTAAAAATAAAACTAAAAATTTCAATACTTTAAGTAGTCGAATAAAACTAATAAATGTATGGAAGTCTTTGATGATTCCCCAATCGCTTTGAAGGATCCATAAATTTAAGAAAATGATGTAGAAATTGAGAATAATTCTTAGTTACTTAGTTGATTAATCATTAGAATCCTTCAAACAGGATTTCGTACCGCTATCTCACAGAGTAAGTAATGTGTTCACTTATTAAACGTTAGACCATGGTTCAAACCCTAGCTCAGTCATGTCGAACAAAACGAAATACCATAAATTACTACTTTCGGGACTTTCTCTCAGCAGACTTCTGGCAAAGACTCTCAGAGTAAACTGCACATGAAAAGTTGCTCAAAAATCTATCGTACCGAGTTGACTTTAGGTAGCGCCTTTTATGGATTGAATTAACACACACAACATGGGTGGTGTAAGAAACTAGGTTCAGCGCTAAGATTTTGTTTACTGACGCAACAATTTATGCATCATCACCAAATGCAATTTTGATCAAAAATGCTCGTCTTCGGTGGGTTTCAAGAATGATGTTGGTGCCAACGATGCTTGTTGATCTTCAATTCTTGCATGCACTGTATATAGTCACGCAAACTAAAATGCTTGCACAAAATATTTCATGTAGCCTTAGACCAAATTGCATAAACCTTAGAACGATAACGAGTCTACATTTCGACGTCTTATTCAAGATTTTGCGCAAGAGCTGCAAAGTTCCATTCGATATTTTGTTGCTGTTTTTCAATCGAGAAGATTGCAGCACGAATAATTGGTTCGACAATAAAAAATAGTCGTAGAGCTCTTTTAAATTTTTCAAAGTGAATTTCAACAATTTGAAAGTGTTGTGATGATGTTACTCGATTCATGATGACTTATCAAACCTTACTGAACAGCAATATCTACAGTGTTTGACCTTCTCAGCTGTCAAACTACAGTCAGGTATAAACGATGTCGACAATTCTCTTTTAGAATTTGCTTACTTAATTGGTCATTACAACAATTCAGGCTGGAATACGACCTAGCTTCCCACACAACTTATGCTGTGTGTATATTTTTAACATGACTGCAGGACCTACAGAACGAACGACAGATTTTTTGCTAAGCATTTCATTTATTCTCAGAGTTTTTGCCAGAAGACTGCTGAGCATTTTTTCACATTTCCATGTTCGAGATGGTCTGAGCCGAGGGGTTGAACCACGTCCTCACGTATAATAAGCCAACACACTATCTACTAGATTATGGCGTCTTTATCTAGCCACTTCAATCTAAGGAAGTATTGCTTTTTAACAAGTTCAGCTAAGAAGAGGTAAATATTTCATCTTAGTCCTCCCTGGTAAATAGTTCCTTTAATGCTTGTGTAATAAACTACTACGTAAGGAAAAATTGTATAAAGGAGAGAGAGAGAGAGAGAGAGGAGAGAGGGAGGAGAGAGAGAGAGGAGAAAGAATAAATCTTATTATTAATTTAAAAGTACCCTACGGAATAGGTACCATTGATACCGCCTCAAACAACTACTATTGTTTCCTTTGCAATTTTTCGCTACTCATTTCACTTAAAATCCTTCTCTCCATTTTAACTTTTAAATCCCTAGAGTGAGCAATTGAAATTGCGTGCTTTTATGTGACGACTTGTAATTAAAAAATTATGTCACATCATGCTTTAATGATTCAACAAAAATGCGATTTTAATCATACTCAAAAAAAAAAAAGAGAAAAAATCGTATTAAATTGTGTTTTCATTAAATTAATTTAATGAAAAGCAAAATAACAAAAAAAAAAAAAACAACAACAAAAATAACAAGAGAAATTAAAAAGCAACACATAATGAAGCCATAAAATTTGATTCCGTATTATTATTCTATGGAAAGAAAACTTTAACAGGAAACAGAAAATTGTTATCAGCGAGAAAGTGGTTGTAACAACGTCAGTGTAAGTGTGTTAGAGAACGTAGACCATGTGGCATGAATATGTCTGGTCCCTAAGTAGTATGAGTGATTATTTTCTTATATTTTTCCAACAGACACACACACGCATTTGCCATACATGCATACATACATACCTACATATATTTATACATTTATTGTTGGCAGTGGTTTCACACTCGCATTTATTATTCTCTTTTGAATTATATTTCCTGCTGTACTTGTCAAGATTTATTTCAATTTTCCTACTACTTGTTGTTTATGAAAGGCCTTCATGCTATGAGAAAACAAGCCATCCCCCTCCCCCCTCGTTTCAACTTCCAGGCAGTAAATAATGGTGTTTAGTGGGGGAAGGGTGTCTATCGTCTAGATGGTGTTGAGTATTAAAGAAAAACTTTTTGGCTTTTTTTTTTTTTGCTTTGCTTTCATTATCAAAATAGTAACATACACGTACGAGCTTGTGATCACCAAAGGGCTCAAAAAGTCCTTTACTGCTGCTTGCCGTTTTCCTTTTTCCTCCTTTTTTTTTCCTTAGAACTTTAGAACACCAGCACTTAGATTCGCTATATGTGCACATACTCTGCTGTATTGGCAACAAGTCCTTTTAACATTATTATAAAAAATGAAATTGTTCTTCTTGTTGTTGTTGTTTTTGTTGTTGTTGTTGCTTTTACTGCCTGTTGTATGTGTTATAGTTGTTAGCAGCAGTATTGGCAAAGAAAACATTGTAATAAAAAGGCACAAGCAGCGGAAATGTGTGCGTGTGGAAACTTTATTGTTAACTTTCCAACAAGAACAAACAACAACAACAACAACAACAACACTTACAAAAATAACAATAAAATATAAGAGATATGTATGTATGTGTTAGAAATATCAAAAAAAAGAAAGAAAAGAAAAGAAAAAAATCAAAGACTTTAAGCAGTCTAACACCAGCGAGGGGTAAGTCAATTGAAGGTGGCATCTAACAAAGCAATGAGTTACAAAATAATATTTAAGAAGAGAAAACGCTGCGTAAATGTGTGAAATTAATATACTCTCCCTTTGGAGAAGGAAAAACAAAATGAAAAAAAAAAACAAAAACCAAAATACAGTAACACTTTTATGTACAGGATTGTTATATTCCCTTAGAAATCTAAGTCTCTACATTTCTGCTTTTACTGTTCATAGGAGGGAGGAGTTTGGTAAAATCGAAAATACTTTGGCATTGCATTGAAAAAGTTTTTTCTTACTTTCTTTAGATGTGTTTTTTTTTAATTCCATATAGGAACAGGGTTTATCATCGTGTTTGTCACGTTTTGAACATATCATATCCAGTATCCAATAGAAAAATGTTTGAATCTTAATATCTACACAGTTCCTTTGGAACTTTTGAAGGAATATTAGTTCGCTAAATGATATGTTTTTAGGTGACATCTGGGATGTAAATAGATCACCTGCCATCGATCGAAAATATAATACAACTCTCTTGTACATCTGAGAGTCTATTTTGAGGCCTTACAGTAAACAGGAGATAATGCAAGTCCTCCTTAGCGACAATAGCTTATGTCTTACGCCAGGTTATGAGATTGAATTATGCTAAATACCTTGTCATTTCAGCATTTTTGGCAATGCAGCTGTGTACGAACTAGTTACATCAGGCACAGCTTTGGAGGATATAACAAAAGGGACATCTGTGGAACCACCAATTGATCTTTTGTTTGGATTACTAAGGAGAAGTTTTGATTCACTTGTAAATCGTGCATGGGGCTAAGGAACGAGATTTGTTCATAAGTCCAGCACTATTCTCAGCAAGAAAGAAACTTACCGTAAGCATGGGAAGGCAGGAGATGAAAGTTATAAGAGGAGGCATGAACCCTTTCGGCACTGGATAAGTAGATCGTGATATCTCAGACTATGTGAAGTAGCAGACGAAATGGTAAATCATTTTTATGCCACCATCCTGGTCTATAGAGGCGTAGGCGAAGATGACTAGATACTCGATTTGTAGATGAACTGGTCGATCTATTGACTTGAGGATCTAATAGAGTTCATTAACGAAATTAACTTGGCTAGGAGAAGATGCAGGTTTTATCTATGGCTGTCATGAAAGGCTAAATCGTTCTTCAACTTTCTTTCAATTTAGTTTCAAATTTTTTTCCTTCCCTTCTTCTCTCTTCTCTTCTCTTTTATTCTCTGCTCTTCTTCTTCGTTTTTCTTTTTCCTTTTCTCTAGTAATTGAAAGGCCACAATTGACAACCAATTAAGATCATTTCACCCCTTCATTCAAAATTACAAGCTAGCTTCTCACATCACGCATGTTGTGTTAACCATTAGTGGCAGGATTTACAGTTGAAAGTCGACTCCAAACGATAGAGTTTTGAGAAACTTTTTATTTCAATTTTTATCAAAAATTTCTATTTTCAAAAGTTAAAAAAATTGCAGAATAAGGTTGCAGGATAGTATGCTTAGCTCCAGACAAAAAACATTAGCCAACTAGGTTACTCAAAGTTGCAGTAGTCTACCAGCTAGTGTAATGCCTTATTAGATGATAGCTCGTTGTTCAAACACTGTCTCAGACATCTCCAGCAAACCGAAGCAAGAATAATATTTCTTAGGCGACTTCCTCTTAGCAGTCTTCGGGCAAAAGCTCCTAGAGTAAATAAAATTGCTTTGAAAAGTTTCTCAGATCTGTCCTTCAGAGTTGACTTTAAGCTGTAGATCCTGCCTAATTAGCATGTTTGTTGTCAGAAGCTAGGTTGCAATGGGTTGTAATTTTTACTGAAAGCGCTTACAGGTTTAGCGTTATAAAATTTTTTAAGCAAAGTTAGCATTAAGTTGAGCTAAAAAAAGGAACTTTTATACTCTTCCTATTTGTTTGTTCTTACTTAAGCTTCTCTCTATGTTTATATAAAATATTTACCAGTTTCTTTACTTCTTTTCTCTCATCTTACCACTCCTTTATATTCCATTAAACTGCTCTTCATCTCCTGTAGTATATCCTTTTATCAGTTCTTTTTTTGTCTGCAGTCATATTGTATTATTTTTCGTTTTTTTTGTTATTTTTCTTTTACTCTCTTGGATTCTTTTTTTTCTTTTTTTTTTTTTTTTGGCAAATGATACATGGTATCTCCCACCAGTTATGATATGTGGAAGATTCTTTATTCTCTCTTTTTTTTGCGTTTTTTAGAAAAATTTATAACTTTGACTTCGTAATGCAACATAAATATTTGCTTATCATGCTGAAAAGTATCATCATATACAACCAAAAACAACAAAACAATAATAAAAATTGGTTTTTCTTAGGAAAATTTTTTTTTTTTTCTGAAAGAAAATGTCTATGAAAAGGAAAACAAAATTAAAGTAACAATAACAAGAGAAAATTTTTCAAAAGAAAAAAAAAAACAGGGGAAAATAATAATTCTTTCATGGTAATTTATTTTGATTTACCCTCGTACTACATGCCTTTGAAGGTATTTTTTTTTTCTTTTAAGAAATAATGGAATAAAGAAGTGATTTGCTTTTACGGCATCTATAGAAGCAAATGAAAGAAATCCTGAGTCTGTAGGAGAGAAAAAGATGTTGGAAGATGTATATCAACGTCAAAACTAATCAACTATCATCAGTAAGAAACACTTCCACCGCCAAAAATTAAACACTTAACAGTGATAATCATATCAACTGTAATAATGACACCCTTTAACAAATAAACGCTTGAAATACAATTGTTTGCCAATGAAATTTGTTGATAAAATATAATTCCCTTCATACTTTTATGAGAATTTGTGTTTCTCATTATTCGTTAAAAGGGAAAAAGACGAACAATCTTGTCTTGTCAAACTTGTGTATGACAACGTAAACTTTTGGGTGATAATTACACGGGAAAGAATTGAGTCTTGCATCAATCTATTCAGAAATAGTCTAAGGGCCATAAATACAACTTTCCGTTAAAGTGAGGTTTAGGTAAAGTATACTTTAAAGTCAGCTTTAACTTCTTTACAAAGTAAAGCTAACTTNATACTTTAAAGTCAGCTTTAACTTCTTTATAAAGTAAAGTTAACTTTTTCAAAAATATGGCAGTGCTAGAACAATGTGGCAACAACGTACCTCTTTTTTTTTGTTATGATTGCTCATTTTGTTTATATTTGAAGCTGCCANCGCAGTGGCAACAACGAACCTCTTTTTTTTTGTTATGCAGTGCTTTAGTGTCTTTTCCCAACAATAATAATGAATACTTAGAAGAGAATTAACAGAAAACAAGTTAAACTTTTAATTTTTTAACGGATTCTTACTATTTTTTTGAAGTTT
>QOCX01001423.1:0-35150 GCA_005959815.1 Sarcophaga bullata | reverse complement strand
CCTACGCTACTTGCATCACAGTGTAGCTCCGTCTCATCCCTAGGGCCGTACAGGGCCAAAATCGTCGACTGAAGAAGCCTCTGCTTGAGTGTCTCAAATGCCGCCAACACCACAAGTCCTTCTTCCTAAAGTCCGACAGTGGCTTCGCAATAATAGAAAAGTCCCTTACAAATTTTCTAAAATACGACGTCAAGCCAAGAAAACTACGCAAGAAATGCACACTGGTAGGGACAGGGAAATTCCTTACAGCCTGTAAACCCACATCATCCGCTTTTATGGCATCCCATGTGGATCTCATAACCCACGTATTTTAACGTTTAGTCCTCAAAATTCCACATTTGTCTCCCGCTCAGTTCCAACTTGTTCTACCAGCCCGCTCAATACGACTAACCAAATTTTCTAAATGCTTCTTAATATCCTTGGTCGCGATCATTATGTCGTCATTGTATTAGCTTCCATCTCACCAATCGCACCACCTTTTTGACAAACGTTGCAATAGTTATTCATATTGGTCCCAGCGCATCAAAACACGTATCCTTAAATTGACCCATCTCCACAACCAATGATAAAAACATTCCTTAAGTCCAGGTTTCGTAAAATATAATTTTCCCGCCAGACGGTCCAACAGTTCGTCTATGAGAGGTATAGGGTAGTTATCCCTTAGTGTCATTTTGTTCAAAGTCCGGTAGTCCACACACATGCGCAGTTCGCCTGTCTTCTTCCTAACCAGCACAATGGGTGACACATACCCTGCCTCAAATAATCGTCTAAAATAACCTGCAGTTTTTCCCTTTCATCGTATGATAACCTCCTAGGTCTACAACTGAACGACCTTACTCCCTCCAAGTTCAGGTTAATTTCACACCTCGTTTCAGGCTCAAGTGGCCGTCGGACGCAGATAAGTCTCCAAAAACAACCCCTCTAGAGCTTTTCTAATACCTTGACCAACTTCTTCACCTATTCTCAAATTCATAATGCCCGTATCCTCAAGCTCAATAGACATAATTACCCTCTCAAAATTTTCGCCCTCTTTAATATAATCTTCACTAGCATTCCCACTTTCCTCACATTTTCCGCCCTTTGTCAAGACTAACCCTGCCTTACTCAAAAAATTCTTACCAAGAACGAAATCGAACATCATTACAGAGTCCTCAACAACTAGTATTTCAATCCGAACACACTTTCCATCGAAACAGATGTGAAATGAAAGTTTACCGATAGTTTTTGTCGCGGGGCTCCCTGTATCCATCAGGCATTCTATATAAAAATATTTTTCAAAATTGCTATTAAAACTACTTTTAATATATTTTAAATATTCATTAACTACCTTATTACCACCAATCTTCCGATCCGGGCAAGCAGCGACAAGATGATCCATACTGTCACAGCCATAGCACGCACCCGTCTCTCTTCTAGGCTTCTGGCATTCATTTGCGTAGTGCCCGACACAGTTGCAGTTGTAGCAACGAACACTAACCCCTCGCTTCACTCCCTTATTACCTGCCATCTCTTTTAACTGAATTTTCGAAAACGCAATCAACAGCTGTCTTGAAAGCACCGAAGGTTCGCATGCATTCTTAGGCTACCATCCGGGATTCCGTTGATGATATAATCGATAAGTTCGTCCTCGGGAACACCCAACCGGTCGGCCAAAAGGGTTTTATTGTTAAAATACGATGAGAAATCTTCTCCACACGACCACTTCCGGCTTTCAAGTTTTCGACGCACGTTCAGTCTACTTCCTCTATCGCCAAAAAGTGTAGACATTTCGTGCAACATGTCGTCCAGATTGACACGTACAAAATTAGGCTTTGAGTGCAGCCAGGTTTGCACCTTTCCTTTGACCTTGGTCATTAGCAGTGCCTTCATGCTGCCATCATCTACCGAATATAACGCTCTAGCGTTCCGAAATTGGGTTATAAATACCTCCGGCGAAACAGAACCATCATATTCCGGTAGCAGCTCCTTCAAAAGCGGAAACGAACGGCTTACTCTACCGCTATCATTTGTTTTGGCACTTCCCTTCTGGTTCGACAGCCGATCGTAGCACCGCCACCTGCCGCACCGCTCTCATTTTCATTGCAATCATGTGAGTCACCACCTCTTCCACCACCACTATCATTAGCATCATTCTCATTTTGAGGTCCGTCATTTGCATCACCACTCCCGTCAACACTGTCTGCAATACCACACTCATTTTCTACATTTTCACCACCGCCGTCATTCACAACTCCACACGTACCCTTTTTCTTCTCCCACTCTTTTTCTCTTTGAAAAATTTGTTTTCCTTCGCCAACAACTCGCTTTCTCTTCTCATGGGTTCCAACTCTTTTCTCAAAAGCTCATTTTCAAATTCATACACATTTGTCTGCCTCACTTCACCTGTATCATCATCGTCAACAGCAACAGACGCACTGGCAACAGTCTTGTAAATGTCGACTGGACATACACTCCTTTCTTCCACCGGGACATCACTGAGGCGCAAAATTAGGACGCTTTTCGTTCCAGGTGTGGACAGATTTAATTCCTGTAACCAACTGCGCAGCTGTGAGGCAGTGTAGTTATTATAATCGGTTCTGTTCATTTAAAAAAAAAAAAGAAACAAACACTTTACTCGTTTTACAAAAAAAAATTCAATTCGTTAAAAAAAAATTCACTTTTTTTCTATTTATTTTCTTTTAATACTCGATTTTCGATCCCACTTCTGATAATTCTAGGACTTTCTTCTTTAAAAGCACAATACAGAATGAATTCTGTTCTTTATTAACAATCATGCCTAGCCTAATTTTATAAGGGATGATGCAATCGTTACATAATATTACATTATAGAAAAGAGAACAAAGAACATTTACAGAGAGAACATAAGATAACTGTGCTTAAACTAACATGAAATATCATAACTTAACATAGCGTGAAAAAGACAGCTTATATGCCAACTTAAATTATGTTACATAAACAAAAGATGATGCAATAGTTTCTTTATATTACGTATAGGTATCCAAAGAGGGAGGGAGAGATAGAGTAAATATAAACAGTTAAATTTGCATTATATAACATTTGTTAACATAGAGAGAGGAAGAGTGCTTATGTATTAGCTAAAACTATGTTACATGAAAAGATGATATATTAAGAAGATAGTTAACAATGCTTAACATTGCATATAAATACATGAAAGTAAAAAGGCATATATTCAAATAAAGACAAATATGTACAGTTACTGCCAAGAGGACGCATGATGGACAAAGGGGCTGTACAGAAATATATTGACTACACAAAATAAATTATTGCTCGAATTATATCCGAAGTTATTAGTATTCCGCGGACACGTAAAAATCCGAAATTCCCGATTCTAATTTTCAAGTTGCGTTAATTTAATCAAAAATAATTTACTTGATCTCAGAAAATAAAATAAAAACGCTTTAAACAGCCTTTGGTATATAGAATATCTAATTTACCGAGCAAAATTTTAAAAAAAGAAAAGTTTTTTTAATAAAACAAAATTAAATGTTACACACTGTGTTATAAATAACAATAATCGAAAATAAAATTAATTTTCGAAATTTGTGTGAACAATTTTATTGAAATTTTAATTTTGTTACTAGTGTGAACGGTCACACTGTACTCAGCTGTAATATGTAATTTATGTATATACACGTAAGATAGGAACGCGCGGAACGGAACACTGATCGAAACAAATTGCAAAAAATAAAATGAAAGGAGAACAAACAAAATCAACACAAATGAGATGCTGAATGTTTTCTCACTAACAAAGAGAACAAATTGTTAGTGTAAGTACGTATTAAATTAACGATATTAACACTCGCGATATACTCTTTTTAAGGGTGGTGTTTATAATTTTATAAATTAAAATATCTATTCACGTACATATACAAATTATTAATATATAAAATTATAAACAAATGTAATTGATGTTTCAATAATTTAGAAATGTGAAATGTATTTTTGTGTCCTGCTTTTAAGCGATTAGGAGTTTTTTTTGACTAAATTACAGAAAATCTCTTAAACTTGATTATCTTACAAGTTTAAGGAAAAAAGTAAACACAAATATATTCCACACTTTTGAGAATCTGAACTGCTCCCCTTTTTTCCTCCTGTCCGGCACAGAATACAATTACAATTACAAGTCATCGGGTTCCTCTTACTAGAGTCGTCCAACGATGTTTAATTGTTTTTTGTCTAGTGTGTTGATGTGTTCGGTGTTGTTAATTTTGTGATATTTATGTTTCACTGTTGTATATATTTTGTTACACTTTTTTTTTACTTTTTATTTTATATATTTTTTTCTTTGTATTTTTTGTTTAAATTTTTTCACTTATATTCGTAACTTTTTCTTTCACTGCATTTATTTATTTTTGTATTTTTCTTTTGTTATTGTTTTTTTTATGTGCTTATTTTTGGGTATTATTGTTATTCAGCTTTATTGTTTCACTGCACACTTACAACACTAGCCAATATGTTATTTTTGTTTTTTTAATGTATTTTATATTGTTGTTTTGTTGGTTATTTTTATTCTTGTTTTTGTTTATTTCACTTAACACCAATTTTGTTTTTAGCTAATATATGTATGGTTTTAATACTTGTTATTGTATGCTTATTATATTATATTTTATTGTTTGTAACACTTGTTTTTGTATGTTTTTGGAGGTTTCGTTCTATATGTTATTTTTTATAAATCTTAATTATCTTATAAGAATTTTTAATTTCTTATTAATTTATAGAACACACGCGACATACAATTTTTTAAATAACTTATAAAAAAATAATCGTGAGTTTGGCCAAAGTGTTTCTTCGTAATAATTTTCAGGAAAATATTAAATTAAATAAATTATAATTTAATACACAAAAAGGGCACTTATAATAAATTAATGTTCACTCACGAAAACCAAACTTTGCGGAGTAAAAAGACCAAATCAAATAAATAATGACGATGATGAAGATGATGATGGCTCAACAATATCCGCATATATATACAAAAATTATGCATGAAGCTTTAATAATAGTTTACATTATTTCGAATTTTCTAAAATCCCAAAAAAGTTATCCAATAATTTTTTTTTAATACGCAATCAAATCCGCATCGCGATTATTCCTTCTACAAATTTATTATTGTATTCATTAAAAACATTTTCAATTAACGGTGAACATAAGGGTATAGGGTGAGGGTTAGTATTGGGTAAGTAGGAGTAGGGTATATAGATATAGGAACACACAAACCTTTTAATATGTATGTATATGTGTTGTCTAAGTATTAATAAGAAATATTAGTTAAGGTTTTTTATATATATTTTAAAAAAGTTATAAAAAGTATATTTATATGTATTCGTAACAATAAATAGTTTTGATTTTAATTCACAATTTGATTTAATGTTTAAATGTAAAATTCTCAAATATAATATGTTCACAACGTATTATGTTCACTATTATTATTATTATTTATGTTTATTTGACAATTTTTATGGTTTTGTAATATTTTCTACAGCGCACTCTAATAGGATTTTTGGGATGATTTTGTTTAGTGTTGTTCGATGATCGACAGTCAACTGATCAACAAGGATTTTTAATAAGTATGTTGAAGGTGTTGATGAATATGCATATATTGTGAATGTTGATGTATATATATTGTGTTTGGGTAGAGAAAGACGTAGTTTATCGTCATTTTGAGGGTTAGTGTTTGGGTTGGGTTTGTGTAACAGGGTATTATGTCTGCCGCCGCAGTATCTACATGTAAATGTACTGCGACATTCTGATACCATATGGCTAAAGGCCAGACAATTGTAACATATAGAATTCCTCCTTTCGAATTCAATTCTTTCATTTACTGCCAGGAAAGTAAATGATGACCATTCCCTCAAAGGGTGGTTATTTTTGCACAGTTTGCATATTGAACCATTGAGTTTTTCTTGGGTTTTTGGGTAATTATGGGTATATGGGTGGGTTTGGGTTGAATTCGAGTGTTTGCTCTGGGATTGAATTTTATTTGTGGATCTGGTATCCTTTCTATTGGGTAAGTGTTTGGGTTAGGGTTAGGGTTATTTTCCGGAACATCATTGACAGAAGTGAGTTCCTTGAATGTATTTGTTAAAAATACATCCACATCAGTCCATGAAGGCATTTCAGCACAATCTTGTAGGGCTTTCTCAAATTCTCTTCGGGTTTCTTTGGGTAACTTTGTTAAATAGAGATATACAATGATAGGATCCCAATTGTCCGTATCTATCTCTAATGTATTTAAGTTTGCAATACATCAGTTTATTGTTCTCTGTAATTTCCTTATTGAAACACTGCACGTTATGTTTACCACTGGTAAATTTAGAAGGGTTTTAATCTGTGCATTAATTTGCATTCTTCTATTTTCATATTGATTTACAGTTGGGTCCAAGCAATAAGAAAACCTTCATTAGTTAGAGGGTGCGTTGTCGACCATTTTCTTTAGCTTCGCCGCTAGTTTTTTATTTTTAAGGTAGAAAACGTTTTTCTACTCCAAGACTTGAAATCCCCACTAAATGTTTGCATATCGCAAGGGGGTACGTTAAATCCAATTGAGTGGGTGGGTTGTGTGGGTTCGGGTTGGGTAGGGGTAGAATTTTCGGGTTTGGATAAGTTTTCTATGGACTCATCTATTGAAATTATAGAAGTCCTATAGAACTTTTTGGCAGATCTCACATTTCTGGAGAGGCCATTAAAATTTATAGAATTGGATACTTCGGGGTCATTGAGTTGTGGCGATTCTCGGATTTGTTTGAATTTTCCATCAATATTCGACTCTTCATAAACTTCATAAACAACTCTTCCAATTCACTCTTCATAAATCTCAATGCGAGTAGTGATTGAGAGTTGACTGGACTAGACTTGTAGTCTTCTTCGAAGGCATTTAAATCCTGTTGTTTAAAATTTAACACGCGGAGAATTGAATAAAATGTTAGTAAACTTCGATATTAAATCGATTTAACTTGGGTGAATTTGGTTTAAATAATTATTTATTTTAATTTTGAAATAAATCTAATTAGCAGACAAAATTGCCTATTGGGTATCCTTTGTGATTTTGTTGCACTACACAAAGAGAATGGCAATATTTGTTACTCACAATGTTTCAGAAATATTATCGAAAAAAGGGGAAGTATTGGGTGGGTAGGTTTTTATAAGATAATATATCTTATTGTGAGTTTCTTACACATTTTAAAAATTCGTGATCAATCATGCGATAATTTTATAAAAAACGTAAATTGAAGATTTTGAAAATACCTTGTCTGCTGAGGGTAGGGTACAAACCAATTTATTTTCAATTCCTCTTTGTGTAATGTTTTGTGTTGTGTTTGTGTGTAATATTAATAATGTTGATTTGTTAGTAATCACTTATATTGCAATTGTTATTGCTAGTGAACTGTACTTGAATACAATTGTTAGTGCACTTTATATTTTGTAATTTCTTAATTTTTGTCACTATATGTATTTTGTTGGTACTTTTTGTGAACTGTGTTGAATTTTTTATTTTTGTGTTCTTCACGTTTGATTTTGTTTATGTACTCTTTTGATTCTCTGTTAGGTAGAGTATTTTGTGAACCTTTGTGTTTTCTTTTTTATTTTAAATTTGTTTTTAATTTTTGTTTTTTACTGTTCTATGTAATTTGAATTTATTATTGTAATTTTAATGTGATAATTTAAAGTTTTTAATTTTTAAATGTTTCTATTTTCTACGGTTTTATATGTTGTTTTTGTTTTGTGCACTTTTTATTTAATGCGATTTTTTTGTGATTATTGTTTGTGTTAATTGGTAATTTGTTAATTTTTTTTCTTTTTTTTTATTATACTTTTAAGTATTTTGTTCACTTTAAGGGTAGGTTTTGTGAATTTTGTTTTTTGTATAGGGTGATTTATGTTTAATTTAATCTGTTTATATGTTGCACTTTCACTTATTTATTTAATGCACTGCACTGCTATTGTTTATTTATCTTTTCTATTTTTATTTTTTATTTGGTTAACACATCGTAATCCGCAGCCTTTTCTGAAATCACATTGGTTGATCCGAAATTCCAGAGATCGGTCGTGTGAACATACTTATAGGGCTATATTTATTGGAAAGTGTTGGGAAGAATTTTATCTGTGAGGACTATTTTAGAAAAATAGTACAGAGAATTTCTGCTGAACGATAAAAAATTCACTACCCACTAACCCCAGTATCACTCATAGCTCATAGTTAATTCCTTAGAAATTAAGCGTCTTCAATCTAATAAGATACAGTTCGATTCGAATGTAAATCTTTGAGTCATACGATTAATATATGGTATGGATATGGTTAATGTTGTCAATCTTCAGTACAACAAACGATATCCAAAACTTTTTCTAAAAGCGAGCCGTTTTTTATTTGCTAATAGATTTTATCCATAAGTAAGCAAGAAATCAATTGATGATTGATGATGTAACGGCAGAAATCAATTGATGATGAGTTTTGAGAACAGCCTTTTACACGCGCAGGTCTTTTTGATGAACACTGTCGCAGGTCGGTGCAGGGATGTACTTTATATAAGGGAATGACTCTGAGTCAAATAATGGCACCGTTGCCTGGATTATGCTAAATTTATTTCTCGCGGAGGATATCCAATGGGAGTTAAGTTTTAAGATCAGCTTTTGCGTTTTCGGCGGCTAAAAAAGAATATTTAAAGAAACTACCAACGAAAGTTTTACATGCGCACGCCTGAGAATTTGCTGTCGTAGGGCGGCAAATCAGATTTTGTGTTTTCGATGTAAAGACAAATATTTAAAGGAACTACAAAAGAGGAATAAATGGAAATGTTTTAGCAAGAACATTCATGCAAGGGTGGTAACTTTAAAAACTCCACAAGNAATTGCTAGACCTGCTGCGAAGCTTCTAATTCTTCCTTCTTAAATGATTTTTAAATTTTTAAAATTTAATAGTTTCTTCGAAAAAGTACCAGAAGCACAATACTAATCAATAATGGTATGTCATGTTTGATTAATGTTCCATTCATCACGATTTTGCGACAGATTTTCGAAAACGATTGCAATGACAGGAAGAAATCAGTGATGACGTACATGCGTACAGTAGATGTTTAAGTCAGAACATTACCTGGCGTATATGCGTGAGTACCGGTAAATGTAAACGTTGGCGGATATGCGTCATACGTTGCTCCATAAATCGAATAACAGATCTCGTCCGCCTGTTCCGAATAGGATAGCAAAATTGAAACGATGTTGCAGTTCGTCTAACGCTCTAGTTCCTATTTAATCAAGAACATAAAATCTCAACTGCCAGTCCAAATCACTCGTAAAAAAGTTGTTAGTGCTTTGCGATCTCTCACGTATGCGCTATAGAATAGCGCTCTGTTGAAATTAACCGGAATTGTAAATCTGGCAGTGCATGCGTATATATGTACAATCATCGATCCCACTCCAGAGCGTACCTTCATTTCAGAAAAGAGGTTCGTTTGCTTGGTGTGAAAACTATAAAAGATGACTAGTAATTATGACAACAGTGATGTGTTAGAAACGTATGGCGAATTTCTGGCACTGAAGTTGGCGAATTCGAACTTTTTCGCAGTAGTAACGGTGGAAAATAGGATGGATGTGTCGTTATAACAAGATAATGTAAAATGGTGTATTTAGCGGTGTGATAGTCAAACAGTTCACTAAGTTCTTAATTTTCGGCTACCTGGTTTCTGAACTGTGACCCAGCTGTTATACTTTTTAAATAATAGCTACTGTAATTTTTATCCGATTTTATCAAACGAAGTGTCAATCTCTTCTTTCAGAATGTCACCACTTGTTTTACAGTTTTTAATTAAATTTTGCAATTAAGAATGGCCAAACTTGAAAAAAAATTAAAGATCATATTCTGCAAGATTACTCCATCAAAACTCATAACATAAAAGTTTAAACAAAATGTTTATGTATACTGTTTGAAAAGCTAATCTCTCCTCTTTAGATTTAGGTTCAAACATATTTGGGAAATCAATAATTTTATGTGAAAATATCAAAAATACTGTTTTTGTCAAATAAAACAAGTATGGAGTGTTCGAGAAATATTAAAAAAATATTTTTGAGTTCTACTCAACTAACTGAACAACTTAGACTATGTAGTTACTCGGTTGTATTTTCACTGTCGGACCGTGTAATTAACCTTTTAATAAAATTAAATAAACCAAAAAATTTACATCATAGTCAAAGAAAAAACTTTATACTTATCCAAAGTGTTACATTAAATTACTGATATTTATCTACAGTCTTATATTAAATTGATGCTTACCTTAATTTAATATAACACTTGGTAATTGAATTAAACCTAAATTATACTTACCGGAATTATATTTTCCTAAAGTGATATTAATAATATTATATTTCAATAATATTATATGGAATTATATATTTTTTTTAAATCATGTATGAATTGTATACAATAAAAGTATATTGTATTTGATTATAACCACCATGAAAAGAAGAGAAAAGGTTTTATTCCATCTCTGAAGCAAAGGTAAATTTGGTTTAGTTATAAGAGCCCTATCTTTTAAAATATACCTCCCTTTCAAATACTATTTTTATATTGTTTTTCTTGTCATTTTCAATG
The DNA here is from genome assembly GCA_005959815.1 of Sarcophaga bullata. Classification (NCBI taxonomy): domain Eukaryota; kingdom Metazoa; phylum Arthropoda; class Insecta; order Diptera; family Sarcophagidae; genus Sarcophaga; species Sarcophaga bullata. Next base: position 24,550 of record QOCX01001423.1, on the reverse strand, counting down.
ATTTTACCGTCCATTGCATTATTTAAAATTTAAAAAAATTTGTTCAAATGTATTCTTGGATACTGTTTTATGATGGTTTTAAATTAAAATTTTTATTAAATTTTTATGATGGATTTAAATCTATATATTTCTTTAACCAATCTTATTGATTAAATTCAAGAACTCTTTATAATTTGTGTTACTGTTTCTCTTTTATATTTTTTAAGTTCTTTCTGAACAAAATGATAAATTATTATAGTAGTTATGTAAACACTTTATTAATTAATTATTTACATCTAAATATATACGATAGATTGATTCTTTGGTAGGATCACAGTCACTAATATATCTATTGTCTACTATGAAAGGACGTTTGCTACACTACACAATACCTCCTCTAATATCGCGTAAAACAGTTAACAAAAGTTAATCAGTTAACAATTCTAACCGTATATTTGTATATTTCCAAGACGGAGCCACATCATTGACAGGGTTCTAAAGTTTGGATATCTTCATAAACCTTGAAAAAATTTCCAAATACGTCCCAAAGTACGTCCGTAAGTACGTAAATATGAAGCAAAATAGTCTAATAATATATTACACTTAAATGTACTCCAAACTTTTTCAGCACTATAACAATCATTTTCAGTACACAGTCGTGATAGTTATGTTTCTTCGAGACGATTTACTGAGTATAGTTAATCCTACGGAAAGATGTCTTTACCTTTCAATAGCATAAATTAGTTAGTATCAACAAAGAATGATTTAACTGTTTTTAAATAGACATCAGATAAATTCATAAATAATTTATACAAGAATATGCAATTGAAATGCATCTTTTTCATATATCGTTGTAGACCTTGTGGTTACTTTTTAAAATGAAAATACTGGATGGTTCGATCTCTTCAGTGAGTTTTAGCGAAACGTTTATTAAATATTTTTACAGAGTTTATGCAGTTAATTATGTTTCGTTTTCATACGCTCACAATAAATGAATTGAAAGAAAATGCAAAATTGAAGCAAAAGAGAGACAAAATTAAGAGTTGGAATTTTATGTACTATGTAATTAATTGAAAAGTGTTCCAACATCCTGGCGGAGTTCAAAGTATCTACTTTCAAGATTCCATAAGAACTGTCAGTTTACGAATTGGTCTGCGTATGATTCCTATGTGGTTTTTACTTCTACCACTTGTATTTTGCCATTTTTTCCGGGTATAGTGGCAACAATACGACCCATGAGCCAGTGAAGTGGTGGCAAATTGTTTTTATGGATTAGGACGGGAGCTATCAGTTTTATGTTGTTGTTGTACACCACTTTTTTCGTTACAACATCTCGTTTATAAAGCCTGAAGATCGGCAACGCCAGAATTATTGCTTTTCGGCACTAATACGTCGCCATCTCTCGAGTAGACTTATATCATCACATTCCAGTTTTCGTTAACCAACAAATGGCCAGGCATTAGGGCTTCGAATCATTGGGGTCACTTGATAATGCTGCAGTCAGCCGTGAATTCATGATGCCTCTATTACGATTAATGCTACGGTAAGTTCTTCAAATATCATTTTTGCTCTAATCAAAGTGCGATATAGATCACCCTAATGATGATTGCACTTGTGTGTCTAAAAAGGCATTTTTTAAATCGATTTATTTATTGTATGCCCCTACAAAATAAGTCGCGTTATCGCAGAATATATCAGCAATAGATGCATCCGACGACAGGTCGGAAACCAACTCTATATGCACCGCTTTGGTCGCGAAACACATGAAAATAGCGCCATAACTTTTTGAATATCTAAGAGACCAAAAAAGTCAACGCCACAACATTGAAAAGGTCTCGTAGGTGTGACTCGTTCTCGAAGTAGATTTCCCATGACTTGAGTTTTGGACGATATCGAATACTGATTACAAACGTACTACCTTTCTAGCTATGGCTCGGACGTTGGCTACCCAAAATGTTTGTCGGGAAGAAGTAACTAGCGCCTTCGCTCCATCATGGTAATTGGACACATAAAGATGTTTGATATAATTTAAAACAAAGTTGCAATTCGGCAGCAAAATAGGATGCCTTTGATTTTTAGGGATGTTTGCGTTTTATAGTCTGCCTCCAACTCGAACTAGGGGACACGCATACTTTTATCGATGGATAAACCAAGCGATTTAAACAATGTTTTAATATACAAATTGTTCTCGAGGAAATAGATTTCTTCAACAAAGTAGCGTTGCTACAAATTCCATGCAATACACTCCATAGCATGCTGTTGAGCTTCGGCTGAAATATATGTAGTGCCACTAACAAACCGAAATAATTTATCGCATAAATTTAGAATACAGTTGTTTTGAAATTCGCAATTGAAAAGAGATACGCGTTTACAGCTTATTTGAGGTTTTGGCCATTGGGTTTCTTCATGTTTTAAAAATTCAGCTCCTGAAAACCATAACGGCTCTTTTAATTTTTCGAGAGAGTAACCTCTAGAAATGAGGTCAACGGCATTCAATGCCTGTAGGTACATGCCGCCACGAAACATTTGCTGTAATTTCCTAAATCTTAGAAATGCGATTCCCAATGAACGTAGTTAGTGTTGAAGAAAGTAACTGAAGCCATCTTAATATTACGGAAGAATCAGTCCAAAAGAACACACGGGGGCTGAATGTTGCAAACAAAGAAGGAATTTTTCTGTACAAAATTGATAAAAGATGTGCACCGCATAACACTAACTGGCATTGTTCATTTCTTTGTTGGGGCAACTCCACACTTTGCTACAAAAAGCGTTGTTTTTCTACTTTTATATGAATTTTTGGCACATACATACATAGAAGCAACAACCATTCGCACGAATAGAAGTGTCGCTGGATCTGTGTAGTGGTATACCAGTATAGTTGTCATCAAAGACAAAACGGGGGATTGAAATCATGTTTAAGTTATGTAAATCCTGCAGACAGGTTTTCATTTTTGAGGGAACTTCGGTGTCCCAGTCATACTACTGCAGCCACAAGTCTTGCAGGAAGACTATTGATATTATTATTAGGGGACTGATTAACCCCATTTGGTCAAAAATCGATGCAGTGAGTGATAAAATTGCTCGTTTCGTATACGTTAAAAACTTTGGTTCTGAGTTGAAAGCAAAGAGAAAAGTTTTGTTTACTGGATCCCAGCTTATACCTCCGAGTTTTCCCGTGTTCATATTTTTAGGTGTGGTTTCATCATACAGAACGTGATTATTATCTAATCCACATTGGCATAAAATATGAGAGTCTTCATTTTTAATATGTAGTTCTTCTAGGGTGTTTTTACCAGTCATAATATCGTTTAGGTAAAAACTGTTTCGAATTACTGCAGAGCGAGTTGGATGGGATACTGTAGGCTGCATATGGCTAAAAATGGTGATGTCGACATACCGTATGTTACGGTGTTCAGTTGGTAAACATTAACTGGCTGATTTTCACTAGTCCTCCACAAGATTTGCTGAAAAGGCCTATCCGATTCATGTATCAGAAACATTCGATACATTTTAACGATGACGCCTGTGAGGGCATATTTATATAAACGAAAAAGAAGAACTTGTAGAAATAATTCCTCTTGTGTGGTTGGTCCTACAAGAAGAATATCATTTAGGGGTTTTTCCGACTGGGTTTTTGTCGAAGAATCACACACGACTCTGAGCTTCAAGCGCTTGCTGTTTGTGGCGTATAAAGTGTTCGGATATTTTATGAGACATATGTCCTATTTGTTCATATTCGGCCATGAATTGTACGTACTGCGTTTTTACATTACTATCTCGAGATAAAATCTTTTTAAAAGAGTCGAAAAATCTTCTTTAAAAGCCAATTTAACGATTATTCTACCCAAAGAATTAGTTTCGACAGTTGATAAGAAAGTGATTCGCAAAATTGCTGCTCTGTTGTCCACTTATTTGTTGTTTGCTGAGCCTCTTCCATTTGCCATAAGAACTTAAGTTGTTCATCAAGATCGATGTCTTGGGCAGTAGCAACCATACATTTTGACACAGTTGGTATAATGTTTGGTGTATGGTGACCCGAAACTACCCAACCTGCCTTAGTTTCTTGGAAAGTGAACAAGTTTATGCCAAGACTAATTTTTCCAAAAAGTATTCTGTACCAAGTAGTAAATCGATCGGTTGTTATTTAGGAAAAAATTTATCCGCCATGTCGATTTGGTGTAGCTTCCATCCTCTAACATCTATGTTTCCAGATGGTAAATATCCGGAAATACGATTTGTCACCAGAATATTTAAAGAATACTCATGACAATTAACCCGGGATCGTATGGTAGATTCGACGTCGTACTTCATTTTGGATGATGTTCCTCCAACACCAGAAACGTTTACTGATATTTTTCCACGTGGTAAATTTAAAATGTTAGCAAATTTGTCGGTTATTAAATTCACCTGGGAACATGAATCTAAAAGTGCTCGGCCTAAGGTTTTCCCCCGAAATAAGAATAATGGCTGTGGCATGAATGACACTGCTTTATTCTTTGTTAACGTTAGTTTTAACGGATGCTTAGGTAGTATTAGAAGTGGAAAGGTTGCTAATCGTAGGTAAATAGTGATGCAGCAATGTATGGTGGGCGAAAGCACATGACTTGCAACGATATTTTGATGGACAGCTAGATAAGTAGTGTCCAAGTGAAAGACCATTCATGCAAACACCAAGTTTTTTAACTGTATCGTATTTGCAAGTTGAATCCATGGATTTGAAAATTGGGCAACCGCTGTTTTGGACCCTTACAGAAAATACAATTCTTTTTTACTTGAGCCACGAACGAATGTTGTTGTGGTTGACGACGTGATTTATTATGTTGATCATACCACACGACGTTATTGCTATTGATTAGTGGACAATGGCTGATATTACATTGATTCTAAAAATTGACATCTACGTTCTAAAACTTTAGTAAGCACCTCCCATGTTGGTAAAGAATCGAAATTAATTGTTTCTTTCCATTTCATATCGGATTCTGAATCAACTTTAGTTAATATTAAATGGATTAACATTGCATTACAGATATTTTGTTCATTGCCTAATGATTTTAGTGAACTATAAACGGCTGAAGCATTGTCAATTAAAGCTCTAAGTTGCATGGCAATACATAAATATTCGAAATATGCTCAAGAAATATTAATGTTTTGTTGTTATAGCGTTCATCAAGCCGTTTCGTAGCCTTTTTAGTTTTCTGTGGTAACTTCAAAAGCACGTACTGTATCAAGGGCTTGTCCCGACAAGCAATGCAACAAATATTTGAATCTCTCAATGTCTGAGAGTGAAGTATCGTTATGTACCAACTGCTTAAAAGTTGATATAAAATTTTTGTAAGCAGTATATTTGCCGTCAAAGTGTGGTAAGAGTAATTTGGCAATTTGAAATTACTGAATGCTGGGATGTCAAATGAAGCCTACACAGATCGCTTATATTTGTAGCCCATAAAATTAATTATTTTCGATTTTATAAGAATACATAATTCTTCTATATCTGTCCGTGCATTATCTTTTGAATTTTGAGTTTTTATGACATTTTATTTGGAAAGTAGTTGCTTGAAATTTGCCTCTACTAAACTTAACCGGCACTCAAGTTCTAACATAGAAATTGTGTCACTGATAAAATTTTTAATTCGAGTTATGTTTGCCTTTACAGAGGAACGTTTTCTTTGTAGAGAATCTAAATCACTCATTTACTAGTAATAATAGAAAAACAACTAAAACGAAAAACTTTAATTGTTATAATTCAGCAATTATAGAATTATGCTCTTGTTATTTTGCTTATGATTGATATGCAACGCGGCGTCAGCAAGTGTAGGCAGACTGTCTTATTGAGTGCGAACGAATACAGAAAATTTGATTTTTTTTTTTTTATAACTGCTTAAGAACCGTTCCGCATATTGCTGTTATTATAAATTTAATCTGATGTTTTCTTTTTCTGTCTCGACAAAATTATTTTTCCCAAATTGAATTCCAAAGTATTTTATGTATGTATAATATAATAACTGCCATTCATATATTTATCAAAATATAACAAATGATAAATACCTGTATGAGGGAGGGGCTTACAGTAGTATTTTGTTACAGGCATATTCCAGTAGGTTGGTTTAATGAATTGCTTGGTGGTTGTTCCGACTGGCGGCAATAAACTTCCACAGTGTTTGCTATATTCCTTGAAAGAACACCAATTGAGTTTATCCAGAGTCTGCCTTCGATTCATTCCTTGTGCGGATGACAAACGTTTTTCCTGGTAACGATAGATTTCTCTAAAGCAACGAATCCAATTTGATGTTCAACAAGTTCAATTGTATTCAACTTTTGTCGAGTTTTGTGGGTTTTCCGCAAATTAGGCGCCAGAAATATATAGACCTATATATAGGCTACTTTTGAATTTGAAAATACTGGATGATTCGATCTCTTCAATGAGTTTTAGCGAAGTGTTTATTAAGAATTCTTGCAGAGTTTATGAAGTTAATTATGTTTCGTTTTCATATGTTCACAATAAATGAATTGAAAAAAATGCAAAATTATAGCAAAGGAAAGACAAAACTAAGAGTTGTAATTTTATGTACTATGTAATTAATTGAAAAGTGTTCCAACAATCGGAATATTTTAGCCATGTGCTTTCTTTAATCGTAACAGACATATATTAAGACCAGCGGATTGAATATCAAAATTAAAAAGATAATAACAAAACTCAGTGAAAGAATTTAAAAAGTCAGTAGCAAAAGATAATTGTACGATATCAGTGTATATTTTGCTAAAACAATAACAGAATTAACTAAATGCAAATACACAAAAAGTTTTGGGGAATTGCCCCAAAAAATAAAATCAGCATTAACTCTAATAGACTTAAGAATTTAGAAGACTATAATATTCTTAGTGAAAGTTAAATTGAAAATGATTACAAAACTGTTATTTCTCTACAACAGTATCTAGTACAGGGGTTACCAAAAATTTTTTAGTTGTGTATTAGTGAGTAAGAGAGAGAAAACAAATTGAGAGAATTTATTTATTTACTGTCAAAGAAAAATGTTAGTAATATACGCTATTTTGATTTTCATTTCATCAACATGCATGAATTTGTACATCTTTGACTCAAAAATTAGGGAATGTTTTTTAGAAATTTAGAGGGAGCTACTTTTGGTTCATAAATTTTATCACCTACTAATAACAAACCTTTTAATTTTTCCAAAAAAAATTACTTTATGTCTACAAAAAATCTGTTCCCTCTCCTTATCATTTAAATGTCTCAAGATGTCCTTTAGGAACATATAAAGCATTGGATTTTAATAAAAGAATTTTTAAAATATTTTATACTTAAAATATTTTTTGAGTGTAAACCTGAAAAAAACTGTCACAGCATCCGCTAACATGTGCACTCGCCGAAGTCTGATCGACAAACAAAACAAAACAAAAGAGCATAAGCAATGAGTGTGAATTCTCTCTGCACAATTGTGCTATGAAATGGTAACCCCTGATCTAGTATCTACTAGGTATGGTTTTTTAAAAGTTTGCGCTCCAATATAAATGCTCGTCGATTGGTAAAAACGTTATTTTATCGAGGAAGACATATTTCAGTAATATAAAAGTAATTCTCTTAAAGAAAGGATGTGAATTTTATACGATTGATATAATGGCCAAATATCTTCTCAAATTACTTATTAGTTCCTCAAATGCGTATCGAAGATATTCAGGATGCACTTAAAAACGAATTCAGTGTAGATAATCTCCAGAAAGAAATAATTTAAACGTAAACTAAAGTTTGACACTCTATAATATATGCAAAATTAAATATTAGGGAGGCATAGTGGTTTAATTTAACACTTCAACTAAAAATAATAAACAAACCAATTTCAAATTGTGTGTCGCAAATGGTACGTCGCGGAATTAACAAATGCTCTATCTCAACGGCACTTACTCGGACTTGTACCTATTTTTGATAAAACTCAAAAAAAAATGGAGCAGTCACATTTAAATGTTTAAATTGCTGTATTAAAAACCTTAAAAATGTTAATCACAGGGCAGACTATACTTCAAAATTTACGTAGCAACAAATCGTTTGGAAAGATTCGTATCGGTTCGACAGCAACCAGCTTTATGCTAAAACCTTTAAATTTTCCAATGAAGTCTTTACTGTTTATATATTTATTGGTGCTATAGATGCTCTTCGTAAATGAACCACAAAAGCAGAACAGCTTATCGTTGTAATGTATTTATAAAAATATGCAGTTTAATTCAAATATTTCTCAATGCCTTAAAGTATTGCATTGCGATTGCCAAGGTATTATAAAATTTGGAAAATCAATTCAATTACATCCTTTTATTAATGAAACTTATCTGACTAATAAGCCTAAATTGACCTTGCCAGTACATAGGATCGACAAATATTTTTATGGGAAGTGACACGGAAGTTAAACAACTGCACAGTTACTACTGTTCTTACAAATTTCTATGTGTTTGCTGAAGTTATGGTTGATGTGTTTCAGTTATAATTTGGTATTGTTATTATTTGTAGGAGTTAGGGATAAAAAGAAAATGAGAGTAACATATTTGTTTTCATATACATCTCACAGCAATAATATGTGCTGATGGAAATACTAGATGGTTATGGATGATGCTGTGCAGGCAAGGAAAAAATGAATAACTAAAAAAATATGACTAACAGTTTTTTTTTTTTTGTGAAAATTGATTAAATAGATTGGCCTGGCGATAGAGCGATGTGAATTTGGGGAGTTTACGTTGTGAGGAAAGTGTTTGTCCGCCTTAGAGAGTCGGCGGGTCAGTAAATGGTGAATGGTTCCATTACTTGTATGTCTGTCAACGGCCTATCGATGGCCGTTTATTTGAGGATTATTGATATAAGCCTCCCAGCATAATTAATGACTACAATGATAATCGACCATTTTTACAATTTTCATCAAACCGCAAATGGACTAGATAATACAGTTAATTTAGAAATTAGATATCTTGCACAACTTCGAGTATACTTCAGTTTTTGACAACATAATTCAGATCAAGTTTATTTAAAAAAAATATAAGGATTCTAAGCCGATTGGCGTAGATGGAGCTCTGAATTTAGTTTTAAATAAGTTTTCAAATAGAGCTTTGGATTTACCACTCGTTATTTTTAATTCTTGATCTTCACAAAAGGTACGATTAAAAACCCGAAACTACCGTCCAATAAGCCTTTTAAGTAGCATTGATAAAGTATTTGAAACATTTATTTTCGGTAGATTAGAAGCGTATGTTTGTGAACGTAATCACAAAAACGTGGGTTGCCTTTATATTTAGTTAAATTAATTTTGAGTTTTCTGAGCAAGAGACGGTTTTTGTGATGTTGATAGTAATCGATCTAATGAAATAACAATACTTGCTGGTGTACAACAGGGGTGACCTCGAATACAATAAAACATCGTAGTGTAACCTTTGATCGTAAACTTTTATTTAAGGATCACCTGAATTTTGTTTGTTCCAAAACTATAAATTGCCGTAGGGCTCTGTTCCCTCTTCTAAATAGAAAAAAAAAACAACTGAGGAAAAAAATAAGCTTTTTCATTTTTAAAATATATATTAAACCAATTCTTAAATATTCGTCTTTAATATTAGAGACTTTACTCTGAGATTTGAAGAGAATGCATAACCTCAAACCACACCTCACTTAAGGAGATTGACAGATTATGACTAATTATTCTATTAAAATATATATTATATTAGAAACTGTCACAGATTATTAATTAGTATTTTGACCATAATTTAATATTAAAAATTTAATCATATTATTTAAAAAAAATATATTTGTATTATAAAAATTGTTAATACTGACAGTCAAAAAATTAAATTCCTTATTTAAAGGAATTGTATTAATATTGTTTCATTTTCACCTCTAAAAAACGTTTGAAATATAAGCTAGTAGATTGCAAATAAAAATAAATTTATGGTCAGTTCTAATTAAATTTTTTATTATTCGCACAATTTTTTATGCCACTGTTCACAACTCTTTCTAACAATAACAATTGCTTTATTTGTTATTCCTCTGTTTATGCCCTTTGCGATGAACAATAACAATTATAACACAATTGTTGTGTCGATCTTTGTAACGGAAACCGTCCACACACGATTGCCTTCTTCACACGCAACGTCACCAGTCTGATGAAGGTACTAGAAGGCGAACGTTCGAGGGTTAGTTATGCTTTCTCATTTGTTGTTTGTGTATCTTGTTTATTTATTTATCCCTCTTTCGTAATAGTGATGTTGTTTATTTGTTTTTGTAGCTTTTATTTAACATTTTAATGCTAAACGATGTTACACCATTTCCATTTTTGTCACAATAACATCTTCAATAGATGAAGGCTCCCTTACAAAAAAATGGCAATCATAGCAAAAGTCTAAGTATCCTAATATATTTGAGCAGTTATGGAAATTTTATTATTCTTATTATCCTTATTTTTGAACCGACAAAGTGTAGGTACTCCAAGAAGAACTCACAATAAATTTAAAATTCAAAGATCCAATGTACTAAAATGTTATAGTCAATTTAGCCGAAGCGAGGATTCCTGAGGGAAATTTACCTGGTCTTGCGAACTCATCGGCCATACAGTTGCCTGGTATGTCCTTGTGTTGTCAACACGGACATTGAAAAAATGTACAGACAGGTCATGATTGCTCCAGAACATTAAAAATTTCAACTTATAATCTAAAGGCAGAATTCTGCAAAGTCAGTTACATTATATCAACTCAACACGGTGACATATGGCACTAGAGCTGTTCCTTACTTGGCAATGAAATTTTGCAACAATTGTCTATAGTGATGAAGTACGCTTTTCACTTTATTCGAAATTTATCAAAGAACATTTTTACATAGATGATGACTTTGGCGGATCTGAAAGCAAGAACAACTTGTGCAAGTGATGAAGGAAAGAGATTTTTTTTGCAAGTGGTGTGCAAACCACTAACAATTACTTCACAATATTCCACAAGACGATTTGGAAGTAAATTTGGATTTTGAAAGCACAAAAGCTGATACCGTCAAAGCTTAGGACTGATCCGGCTTTCAAAAGTTGGCAAACTGGGTATTAAAGTTTCCGTTGATAAAACCAAGAAGATAACTAAATGTACAGTAATTTCGGATATTGTAAGACCGTTCGACTCGCTGAGGATAGCAACAGTAAAATTTTCATTCATGAATTTTGGGAATTAAATCTAGATTGGGATCAACCGCTCAGAAATGGATGTATTGAAAACCTTTCAAGTATCGAGACTCGTTTTTAAGGGGGAAGTTCAAATATTATATCAACTACTCGGCCGCTATCTAGCCGAAGTATTATCGCGTGGAATGTCGCCAGCAACCCTAAAGAATGCACTAGCAAAGACAACAAAAGAGCATACACTTATTTACCAAATTAACCACAAAAATTCATTCCACCAGTTACAGCGAATTACGGGATATATTCTACGATTTATTGCTCATACTAGATGTCAACTATAATTGAGGCATTCATCCAGATTAATAACAACAACGGAACTCGATAAAGCATTCAACTTTCAATTCAACAATTCAACTTTCAGAATTTAAAGAAGAAATAAATTAACTTAGAAAATATAGCAAATTATAGGAAACAAGCAGAAAATCTAACACTTTTTTTGATTAATTCATTTTGGTGGTTGACTTGATTCAACTTCATTGGCATAAGATCCAAAATACCAACCTTTCATTCCATACAATGCACTATAGGTAAAATTACTTACTACATTTTCCGGCCGAAATTATAAAGTATCATTGAATAAGGATCTAAATCGGTATACGGAGGTTTTTGACGTTACTGATTGCGATTCAACATTCAATTATAAAATTTCTTCCGATTTCTGTGAGTATAATTGTTAACTGTGTCAATTTTTTTTGTCTAAAACCTCAATAAAAATAAGAAATTAAGTGGAAACTTTTGTAGACTCTATTTATTTTTTCATTTTTAAAAAAAATGATTTTTGTCAAAAAATGAAAAAGTCGCAGCATGATATTGACAAAAGTTAACTCAAAACTATTCATTTAACAAGTTTTCAATTGTTTTAACGCCTTTAAACTTTGCTTACAAAAAAAGAATGATTTTAATCACCCACTAAAAAGCCGTGGTTAATTTTTTAGAAAAACAAAAATTGACAAAAAGCATCCTTGAAAGTGAGAAGAATGATTTTTTGCCACAAAGTTGCCATTACCTACAGTGCAATGATCCAATTACAAAACTAATATTCTAAACACTTCATGAAAAGCACAAGCATTGCGGAATACAAACATTGTTGGGAATTCTTCGCCCTCGCTCGCTTTTCTATAGGAATAAATATAAACGTACTGCTGCTTGGAATGTAGTAAGTAAGGAGATAAATTTGCCAGGTAATATTAATATTATTTGTGCGATCATGAATGTGTTCATGTATCCCTTTCAGAGAAAGTTTGCCAAACTCGGTGGAGGAATCTTCGAGATAAGAATGTTAAATGGATCTCGCATAGCCAAATGGAGTTCTTTCGAGAACACATAAGATCTCAAAAGTGAAATATTTTTTTATAAACAAATTAATAATTCCTAGATTTACTTGTTTATAATTCCATTGCAATACTGCAATTTTTAGGAAAAGAACATGCTAAAGATAATGGAATACAATAATGTGAAATTTTGTAATAATAATTGTAATATTTTTATTTACAGACTTTATTTTCTAAAATTGAATTCTTGGAGGACACACCTAATTCGAACATATCAACCTTCTCTCTCTTTGAAGCTCTTAGAACATGTAGAACAAGATCACGCCGGGAAAGCGGCACCGAAGCGGCACCATTGAAAAACTAGATTTTCTTGGATTAAGAGTAACCCACATGATGGTTTCTTTGGGATGGTTCGAGAAATCTTCGACAAAATGGGACCTGAAGTGGTTGAAAATTCGAGATTATATATTTTAAATTATTTACACGAACAAAGAAAAAAAGTAAATGTATGCATGTTAATACTATTAGTTTTATATATTATTTTTGAAATTCTGTTTAGTAATTATTATTATTTGTTATTAATCATTTTTTATTGTGAAATCCTTTTTAAAAGAAAAAATTTAAGATATTATTGTTATTATGAATTGCTTGCTTCATTTTTTTGCATACATATATAAAAAGGTGAATTAAAATGAAAAGACTGATTTCTATAAAAATGGAACTTAAAATTAAAAACTTTGGATTTTATATTTTATTTGTGAAAAGTAGTCACATAAAATATTCCTTTGTTGGAATGCATTCCTGGGCGAGTTGTTGGAAAAAATTAATGATTGAGTGTCTTGTCTCCATAATCCTTCTAAAACAGAACCATTTTCCTCTCGGTCTAAAAAATCTGGTTGGCAATAAGTTCCATCGTGCATCTTTAAGTAATTGTGAAGAATAACTGTAGCTGAAACAACTTTTTCGGCAGATTGCGGAGCCATATTCAGAGTCGGAGGCAATATTCTCCATCGAGCTTTTAAGATGCCGGAAGTGTTTTCTATCGTTCTGCGTGCTCTAGATAATTTTTTTTATAGTTTTGTTTCTCTTCACTCAATGTGGGAACTTCACGACACTATTTGGTAATACAGTGTCTGCTGGGTAATTAAGATTTAATGACTTTAAGAACATTCCAAATTTTGAATTGTTTAGCATACCACCATCGCTTTGACTGCCATAAGCACCTATATCGACTACGGTAAATATGTAATTTGCATCACACAGTGCCAATGTTTTAAGAATATAGTCAAAAATTATTGGTAAAATACATTTAAGAACGTACGTTTATAATTATAATAATTTGAGCCAGAACGCGGTGAGCATATAATGGTTACATTTTTTACGTCGATGGCTCCAACGCAATTCGGCATATCCCATATATTCGTGAAATCTTCCGCTATTCCCTTTCATTTATACGTACTCGGCAAAGATAAGTAAAAGCCACTTAATTCCTTCTACATAATGTCACACGTCTCCAAAAAAATGCGTCTTACAATTACAACCGATATTTTAAATGTGAGTGAAAGATACTGTCATCCAGCTCCATGCGCTAAGTAGCTGTATGGAAAACAAATTACTGATTTGTCTATTATTGACATTCTCAATTATAAACTCACATAAAAGTCAAGAAGAGACGGAAATCTGCTGTAATATCTCTCGATAAATTCTTCTCAATGTGATACCTTAGAATTGTGAATAAACAATCAAAGACGGTTGGAAATATTCTCGTCGCTATACGAAACTGTTCATGGTCACGGGTTTTAGTTTAGTCCCAAATTATTAGTTGTTAGTTTCGATTAATCCAAACACCAAAATAAAGTTTCTGTTTCAAACGAATGTCAATCGAACAATTGAATAATACTCTAAACGATTGTTTCAAATGCGGTGTGTGACAGTAAGTCGGTAGACTGTTCTGATTGATATTGGAACAAATCCAATTCGAACATTGCTGTCCACTACGAAATCACGAAAAGTTTTTCAGAATAGTATTGATGAATTACGGAAAAGATTATCGGTTTTAGAAACACCACTTTGTGTAGAATATACAATTCCTGATTTGCAATGAATTACTTAATATTGTTATGTCAGGACCTGAATTTGATGAAAGTGCGGTAAGGTATGTTTCTTTATACGATTATATGAAGGTAGTTGCAATAAAACGGAAGAAAATAGTAATAGTAATACGGAAGAAAATAGTAACACTGTACTTAACTTTAGGGCTATATTAACCAGACTTGATTTTTCTTACGACGATAAGAAACATATTTTAAGTTAGGCCAAGAACTCGTAATGATTTGACAAGAGTCAAATACTATCATATATTTTTACGATGTAGTTGAACGAACATTGTCAGCAATATTAAATAAGGTTTTGATGGCAAATGAAGCGGATCAAGTTTTTATAGAATCACTTAGTTAGAATCGCTTTCGGTTTATAAAGACCAATGTGCGACGTTTTTATTTCTAGTAAGCCTGTCGACTTGACTAGCTTCATCCTAACAAAAATAGTGACAAATTTCCTCCAATTTCATATAATTGTTAAAGAGAATTGATTTGAGAAAATAGTAATAGTAATACGGAAGAAAATAGTAACACTGTACTTAACTTTAGGGCTATATTAACCAGACTTGATTTTTCTTACGACGATAAGAAACATATTTTAAGTTAGGCCAAGAACTCCTAATGATTTGACAAGAGTCAAATACTATCATATATTTTACGATGTAGTTAAACGAACATTGTCAGCAATATTAAATAAGGTTTTGATGGCAAATGAAGCGGATCAAGTTTTTATAGAATCACTTAGTTAGAATCGCTTTCGGTTTATAAAGACCAATGTGCGACGTTTTTATTTCTAGTAAGCCTGTCGACTTGACTAGCTTCATCCTAACAAAAATAGTGACAAATTTCCTCCAATTTAATATAATTGTTAAAGAGAATTGATTTGAGGCAAATCAAATCAAATCTCAAGGAATAAATCACTTCCGACAACAACATAACTTTGAAATACCCCAGCCTGAATGTTCTGTTAACAGCAATTTATATAACACATAAAATGACAACTCAAGAAGTTCTGTTGATATTTTTGTAAATCATACTGCTTAGACATAGGTACCTTCTTTCACATATGGGACAGTATATAAAGACAGTAGGAGGAAGGACTATAAAACTGCTCATAGGGACTTGTACGTCAAAAACTATATTAGGACCGTCGAATATCCGAAGGGTATTAAGACTGTAAAATGGCCTTTTTTATTAAATCCTTCCATGGAAATGGAAGTAAATTAGCTAAATCAAACGTCAGTATAGAGTGAAGAGTAAAATATATGTCATTACTGTCGTGAATTTAATAAAGTCATGATCGTCCCTGTTATTGTTATACACCATATATCATATTTGATGGAGATCCAAATGAATCGTTACACTTTCACACAGACGTAGTAATTATAATTCGAACTGAATAGAATGAGCCCATTTATTCAAATTCGTATCCATTGCCTATGACATTCATCGGATGAAATTAAAAATCTTTTAGACAACAGAATCAAGATCACCATATAATAATCCTAAATATGGATTGTAGATAAAAATTTCATGATGAAGTTGGGGCAAAGGAAAAGGCTTGTGTTGGATTTTAAGAAGCTAAATTCTTAAACCGTAAAATATTGTTATCCGATCCCTTAAAGTATCGTCATTTTGTCCAATTTGGGAAACGAGTGCTGTTTGAAAACATTAGACCCTAAGTCTGGGGTTCACTAAAGAAAGCCGAAGGAAACTGATAGGAAAAAAACAGTTCTTATTATAAATAACGGATAATTTGAGATTTGTAGACATCCTTTTGTGCTTAAAAACACAGCATGTTTTTTTTCATAAAGTAATAAAGAAAAGAAATATGTAAAACCTGTCATTGTTTTCTTTCCTAACGCTGAAAAATATCTACATGATACTGCTAATATTCTGAAAAAACTTTTTCAGCGAATATGCGTGTATCATGCCAAAAACCACGTTTTTTTAAAGCTTTGTAGATTTTTCAGGGTTCACTGTATTCGAAAATGGACGGAAATATTCCCATGCAATGTTAGTCTAGAAGACCTTAGATTATTTTTTAGATGGGCCGGATATTATCGCAGGTTTATATCTTGCGCAGAGAAAATTATCAGTAGGCAACCTAAAGCTACAGCAGTGAGTTTATGTGACGAGACGCATTTTGGAAAATAACAAATATTCCTGCATCTGATCATGCATCCAAATTATAGCAAGACATTTGACGTAACCACTGACGTTTCTTCGTTAGCAATAGATCCCGTCCTATATAAAAATTGGAAGCCGATCCTATGATCTGAAAAATGTTATTACGCGCTGGAGAAGTAGGAAACGGCATTTAGAGCAAATGGTGGCTCAAAGCAACGCCATTCGGTCCTCGCAAAGCGGCTGCGTTATTTGAACGGTTTATGGAGTTTATTCGAAGGGGTTGCACTGGAAGACAAGCTTGGAGTAATTTGGCTGAAGTTCTTCAATGACTATTGTTAGCTGGATTAAAGTTTAGTACTACAAACTGCCGTTTACTCAAAAAAGAGATGAAGTATTTGGGACACTTCGTTACGGTAGATGGCTTCAACATCATTGAAGATAAAGTGAGTGCAGTAAAAGTAAAAGAATCTCAATAACTTAAATCTCGGAATTTTTACGACTTGCTTTGTTCCAAATTTCGCAAGCTAAAGGCAAGTTCACATGAGAAGGCGAATAAAACAAAACCGCATAAATGGAAGAAATCTTAGGAAATGGCGATCCTGGGACTGAAAGGGTTGCTTTGAGCCCGATGTGAGCGAATTTGTAATAGGCGGCGTTCTTTCTCTGAGTGTTGATGGAGTGTAAAGGTTCAAAGCCCGAGAAGAATTATTGCATAACGCGTCGTGAACTCTTGGCTGTGGTAGAGTGTATAAAATATTACCGCAAGTATATGTATGGCCAACACTTTAAGCTGGAAATCGATCGCTATTACAACTGGTACATTGGATCGAACGGGTGAAAGGATACGATTTTAGTGTTGATAATAGAAGTGGTATTAAATACAGAAATGAGGATGCCCTCTCACGATATTCTTGTAGTCTAAAGAGCCGACTTGCGTCAAATCGAACACCAAAGAGTCCATTATTAATGTCCGGCTAACAAAAATAGAAAACGAAACAGACTGGTCCACAGCACAAAGGAGAAGGGTAGACGGCCTGCCAGCAACAAGATATTTTTTAAAGCCCTCTTGTGAAGGCGTATTGAGTACAATTAAACAGCTTTCAACTGGGGTGTTTATATTTCAATTGGGAAAACGCAGACGGCAAAACATTAACCAACCTAGTATTGCAGTCGAAGGCCTAATAAGGAGAGTTCAAGGACAGCTTCAGCAATATAAATCTAGTGCGCACTTCAAACGCATGCAATGTATATATTGGGCCCTTTTCCGGTTAGCAACGCCGATAGACGATACGTACTTGTTATAATGGACTTTTTAATTAAAGCGTTTGAAGTGTGCGCCTTACCCATTTATAAATAATTGGGTGTATCGCTCTGCTGTTCTAATATAGAGTCTGATCAGGAATCTTGTGTCTCTATTTTAAAATAGATATGCGAAAAGTGTAGTGTTAGAATAAGAAGAACAAAGCACTACACCCAGAGTCTGATGGAATGGTAGAATGATTTAATCGTACACTGGAGGAACACCAGTGAGCACTATAAACCGTATATACTGTAAACAAAAATTATACTAATTAACGCTTAAAGAAAGATCGTGAAGAGAATATGACAGAGATCCAGGACAGCAACGACAACCAGACAAAAAAGCAAGGAGTACATACGAAGCGAAAAAATGTGCCGCTATTTATTCGTCAATAGACATTCAGTGTTGATACGAGTACACAGTGTTTTTAAAAACCAGAGGGTTTGATCGTTGGTCAAAATGATCTTGAATTTAAATTTTTGTTCCGTGTTAGCAATTGAGGTGCATTGTAATATAATAATTAGACTATAATAAATATAATAAATAAATAAAAGGACTAAAAACGACCAAATCATGTCTTTTATTTTTAGTTACAATTATAGAATTCATGAAAAATAAACGTATTGTGTTTGCGTTTCACAGAAGAATGCGTTTAAACACTTTATCTTTTTTATTTTCGGAACAATTTTTTTTTGTTCTATATCAATTAAAATTATTTATGAATGTGGTTATTTCGTTCTTATATGTCGTTAAAATTAGGTGCAACGAATGGTATTACAAACATGAAATTAATAAAAAAAATATTTTTCAGTGTAGTTCTTTCGGCTGAAAATCATTGCTCTTATAGTATATAAGATTTCTTAATAAATTCTTTTTAAGTTCAAAGTGTAAATCAACCAAAATTATTTTTCATATATATGCCTGTTGTGTTTAATATGAAGTTTAGTTGAGTAAATTAGTAGCATTTTAAGCGACTCGATGTATTTATACGCCTGGCAAATATGTATATGTTTACCAAATTCTTAAACAGGTGATTGGTAAAGGTAATTTGAATTCAATCGAAATCGTTTCCAAAGTTAATTTTCAAACAAAATTATACTTGTATATTTACTTAACGCATTTAAGATTTCGTTTACAACAAAGTGTTTATAATTGACCGATTTCAAATTAGTTCGAATTGATTGCCGGGACTTATTTAAATTTAACAAAACTAATTGACTTTATACCAGTGGTTATATTACTTAGGTAATGAAGTTTTTTGGAGATGTATTTATTCTCTTCGGGTATTTGTTAAATTTTAATTAGTGTTACTCGAAAAAAAAATCGGCCAAAATGCCAAATCAACGGTTATGCTAATTTTTTTAAATTGAATTTTAATATAAAAATCGTTTAACATATACTTATATTGCTTTTGTAAATCCTAGAAATCTAATTTTGTTTTATGTTACTATCAAAGACTTAATAAATTGCAATAAATAAACATAGCTAAACATCATTTTTAAAAAATCTACATCTTGGCAAACGGCAACAGTAAGCATATGCGTGTGAGAAAAGTTTCACACAGTTACCTGTAAACTTTTAACAGAGTAAGGATATGTCTAATTTTTTAATCTTATATATGATAATCAATGTATGTTTGTTTATTTGTTTGTCTGTTTGTAGCTTATACGAGGCTAAAGGACTGAACCGATTTTCATGAAATTTTTACGGCAACTACCTGTATATCCGGAAGAAACTATAGGCTCTATTTCACTTTGAAATTTTAAGTAGGCGAGGTGCCACGCTCACCTGTAAAATAAGTATATCTCAGAAACTACGATAGCTAGTCATCAAATTTTGTACAGACAATTTTCATATCCACGCGAACATTTTGGGAAAAAAATGGGCGGGATTTATATAGTCGACGTATCACTTTCAATATAAAGAACGTATGAGATTAGTATATCTATGAAAATATTATATCTAGAGCTCTCAAATTTTATCGGAATCAGTTTAGTATCTATATGAATATTTTAAAGACTAAAATGGGCGTACTGAAAATAGTGGGCGTGGCACCTTCCAAATGAATTAACTGCATATATCTTTAAAACTATTATAGAGATATGTACATAGGTAGGAATACTTAGGGACAATTTGGCGGATTAGCAATTGTCGGCGTGGTACCGCCCATATAAAATCAATACGAAAATAAGTATATCTTGCAAAATATAGAAGCAAAAGTTCTCATTTTAGCATGTATTACTTCAGTATCAATGTGATCATTTTGGGCAAAAATGTGTAGGCTAGAAACAGTGAGCGGGCAAAATTAGCTATAGGCGTGGCACCTTACATATAAAGTTAATACCAAAGTAAGTATATCTTGCAAAATATATAAGCACTTTTAGTATCAATATGACAACTTTAAAGTCCATATAAATATCTGGAGAAGAAATGGGCGGACTAGCCATAGCGGGCGTAGCACCTCCCATATAAGAAAAAATGTTAACATTTTTATAACTAAAAGTATTAACCATGCTTTTAAAATTATGTGAGAGTCACTTTAGTATTACTATTTAAAATTTTTACAACAGCTTTCTGTATGCCTGGTAGGAATTATATGTTGACGTTTGCTTTGAAATTTTACTTAGGTAACCTACCACTCCCACATATAAAATAAGTAGTAAAGTAGTATATTTCATATAAATATAAGGAGAAAAATGACAGAACAATACAGGATTTTTTAAATTTAATAACTAAATTCCTGAGCAACCAAATTGTAGCTTTCGTATGAATATCTAAGGATATATGACCATGTTATCTCCCATAAGAGGTAAATTTTATAAATGTCATATAACCCTTTTAAAGTGAAGTATGTTCGATAAACATATTTATCCCACACAGGCCCCATAAAAATTATTACATTGAGGTCAAAAATGGATCATGGTGTCTTTTCTGGTACTTCTAGATCACTCGAAGGTTTTTGATCTGTTGATCATGACATTCTTTGTCACAAGTTGAAAAATAACTTTAATTTTTCAACATAAGCAGTAAAACTATTACGTACGTATCTGTATAACAGAAGTCAGACAGTACACTATGGGGATGTAAAATAATATAGCAGCCCGATACGAAGAGGTGTACCACAGGGTTCAATTCTCGGCCCTCTGCTATACATATTCAAATGACCTACCTTCTCGCATTACTCACTGCGGAATTCAAATGTACGCCGATGACGTCCAACTCTACGTTAGCTGTTTTAAGGCTGACATCGACAATTGCATATTAAGGCTGAACGAGGACCTTGACAATATATTTAAATGGGCAATTGAAAATGGTCTTTGCTTGAATGCCAGCAAGTCTAAGGCTATCATAATTGGAAAAATTGGCCTTTCGCCGAACTTATTGCCACCTTTGGTAGTTGGGAACTCGCCCATTGAATTAGTACAACATGCCAAGAACTTGGGCATTATTTTTAATAATCAAGTTACCTGGACTAATCATATTAACTCGATTTGTTGAAAGACGTATGCTATGTTGAGGAACCTCTGTAGAACTCAATCCTTTACGCCTTTTAACATACGTATGCTCTTGGCGAAAATATACATAATGACCCACCCTCTTATATGGTTTTGCAGGTTTGGACTCTAATAGTAAAAATAAGAATTTATAATATGTCAATGTAAAAACTTTTGAGATATCACATGCTGATTTTCCTACACAGGATTATCTATCTAAAAGAACCAAATTACTTATTTACCAGGCTCCAGTTTTCTAGAACTAACAGGGGCTACAGGATAAATGCCATAAGGCAACGGAAACAGGTGTCTGAAAGGCACTTTTTATTAATGCTGCTCATTCGTGGAACCTACTTCCGCCAGATATTCAATTGAAAAGCAATGTAACGCAATTTAAGAAAGCAATTTCCAAACACTTTTCTTTTATTTGAATTCTTCATATTCAAGACTTTAACTTAATTTAATTAATATAATTGTTTACGTGCGGAGATGCAACAATCCCATCCCCGGCGATATAACTGATCAGCCAGAAGAGGCCTAAGAACCAACAGATGGCGTTGTAGTAGTTATTAAGCTTTCGTTTTTTTTGTTTTAACATTTTACCGTATTTTAAGTTGAGCTTTAGGATATTTTAACATCCTGATTGTAAAGAAATTCAATTTAGGTCTCTTACATGTTATATTTCTTCTTAATTTTCATTCTTTTTGTAACCATCAAGAGTAACATTAACTTGTGAAATTCATTGTGTAATCAATATTTTAAATATTGTTTAAAAAAAATGCATTGTGTTAGTGAAGATTAATTTAAAGGAAAAATAAAGAAAATACATTGGATGTGAAAGAAAAAAAAATATTAGAAGTTTCTTTTTTTTGGAAAGAAATACCCATACACGTCAAAGACTCTGGTGCTAACTATTGGTGGATATTGAAAGTGGGTGAAACGAAGAACGGGAAAATTTTCGTGTGTCGAGAGAATAAAGGAAAGTGTCTCTTTTTTTGTGTATTTTTCTTGGCAATTTGGAACTACAATATTTTGGTTCCTTTTTTTTTAGTGCTCCTCAAAAAGACGATATCCCTTTGGTTTAGTTGTTTTTTTTTTGTGCTCTCCACCACCACAACAAATACAGTCCACGGTTTAACATTTGGTCCAGACGACCGGATTTCGGAACCTTCTTTTTTTGCGACAGCCCTACTCCAACAATATTTAAATTGCTCCAAATTACAAGGTAAAGTTGTTTTTGTATTACTTTTATATTTTTTTTCTATTTGGTGGTAATTTTATATACTTGTAAAGTTTTGTTGTCTAGTCTAACAGAACTTTACTTGTATACAGGATTTATAACAGTGCATATATATTCACAAAGTGGTGTATTATAATTTCAATAGCATTGACACACTTTGTGAATTTATCGAATATAAGAACCAAAGTGTTCTTTATATACGCACTGTTATATTAATTTGTCTTGACTTATAACAGTCAAAAGTGACTGAGATTTCAAATTGTGGTGTGAATATTACAGTTGAGCATCGAGTTCAACCACCCAATTTGATATCGGTTATAAGTCAATAGTGGTGTTATAATTGGTGATGGTGCGTTGGCTAACTAGTAAAGCACATTACCTTTTATAACAATTTTTTTTTCAAATCCACCGGACACATGAATAGATGTTATTTATTTATGATCGATAGATCTGGATTTGGAACAGATCTCTAAGTAAATAACAAATTTGAAATAAATTTGAAAATACAATATTTATGGGTGTCCCTTTAAGTTTATTAATGTATTTAATACGCAGGCATATTAAATTTAAGTAATTAGTATTGTTATTTGAAATTAAAGAAAATTAAATGTATTTTTATTTTATTAATTGGGCATAATTGCGTAAAGTTACAAAGCATTCTTCTTTAACTTTACATAATATTAAATTTAATGATTCTAAAATTGTATATTATTACTTGATAAAACCAACTGAAAGCTTTGGATTATTTCACCTTCGTAATTCTTCGTCTTTTTATTTATTGTTCCTTTTGACTTTTTGGGAAAATAAAAGTGTCGGTTATTGGCCCATTGAATCGTCGTGGTCAGTTCGCGAAATGCGGATTTTGAAATATAGCCGTCTGTGGACATATATATTTTATAAAGTTTGCATAAGTGGCTAATACGTGCGTGGCACGTTCATAATACGTGGCCACGACCTTGTTATTTCTTTTTGAATAATTTCGGTTTTTGGTGATCGCGTGTTGATCGAGACGCGACTTTTCCGAGTCGTATCGGCTACTATATTATTCATCTTTATACTTTTCAATTTTAATTCGTGAATAATCTGAAATCGTAGAACAGAATCTTCCCATTCTGTATAGCTCTCTTAAGTTTTAATTCCGTCGTGCTGGTAGTATTTAATAACGGGATGCCGAAGTCGAGAAATACGCATTCCGAGAGTTTGCCCAAATATCCTGGACTCGAAAGAGAATATAATCCACTCCTCAGGAAGTAATCACGACCTTGCATCGAGACCCAAAAGAGAGAAGTTCAAGTCGTGTGGCAAAGGTAACCGATCGTATAAGCTTCTTTGCACGTGATAAGAGAATCGAAGGGATCGGACTAAAAACGAGGGAACTTGGACATGTAGGTAGGTAACATAACCCGTTGTTCGCTAATGTGAGCTCTCCCAAAGTTTGGTCAACCAGCGGAGTCACAACCCACTGCCGCAATGGTCTAGGCAGAAATCCACATTCGCCATAAAGCAGTACACCTTGTACCATGAATATCAGGGACTAACATCTGGCATCTTCCGGAGTTCACAGCGTGTATGTGAAGGCGAATATTTCACCTGTCAGCAATTATTTTATTGCGAGTTTACGCGAGTAGGCATTGGAAATTGTCAAAAAGTCCCTTGACGCCCATGTTTCCAGGAGCTGGAAATCTTAGAGAAGTTTGAGAACAAAGAATACTGGTAGAATCTCAATGAAGATCTTTTTACACTACACCTATAAATAAATCGCTCTGAGATAAGGAACCAAGGAAAATCAAATAATTCATATCAGCACTTCGAGCATGATATTGATATCTCTAA